>WUQG02446460.1:0-13221 GCA_011317285.2 Androctonus mauritanicus
CTCCCCTGTAGTTATGGAAACTGTAGAATGGAGCCTGTCCAAGTTCCAGCAGCATCGTTCTGCTCTTGAAGTGATTAGTGCCGATACTTGTGCGTATTGCTGGATAGCCGAACCTTTTCCTGTAACCTGACAAACTTTTAGCACGGGACTGTACATTATATACATTATATATAATGTTTCCTCCTGGCAATATATACATAGTATTATGGTATTATATACATTGTATTAATTTTATACATTGTACATATTACATTATATACTTTAGATTGTTCGCGAATTTTAATTCTCTGTTTTCAGGATTCAAAATGAATCATTAGCACAACAAATTGTCGATTCGAATTTTTAATCAAAAAGTATATTGCTATCAAAAAGTTTTATAGCGATATATTTTTCCTTAACAAACGAGAATATTCATAGTTGATTGGGCTTGCCTAGTAGCATTCACGTCTGTTTGTCTACTTTTCTGTGGATTCTGCCGTCTAGTTTCCGATTAATAAAGAATGTTTTAAAAATTTCTCTTTTCGTGGGATATAATGATGTCAAATAAACACGTTTTAATGTTTCAAGTTGTGTCGTTTCAGTCATTGACGTGAGTCATCCGACCTTCTCCCTTCTCACCTATGGAACATGCATACGTTGTTTACAGATTCTAACCAGCAGACAACTAAAGTAGATACGACTCTAAAATCTTGTCTGGTGTCAGAACTGACAACATAAAAGTCTTACGATTTTAATTCGAGTTCTACAAGGTTCGAATAGGCCGTAAGAACTCCGTTTCGAACATCCGGAACAAATGAGATCCTAGTCTGTCTATCTCGGTCTCCACAGTTGTAATGTGTTGCGTGCTGTTGTTCTTTACTGCTAAAAATTGTGCGTGCTATTTTTCTTTATTAATAAAGGAGTGTGCGATTAAACAGTTTGGAGAACGCTATTTTATGCTATAATTACCACACTATACATAATTGCAAATTGAAGTCGCAGGATTCCTAATTCCAATTTTATCATTAGTATTGCAATTTACCAAATTTCTTCTATATTAGACTGACTATTATTATATTTTAAGCATTCATATTGTTTTTAACGCTTTCTTCTTGCATCAGTTTTCAATACACAAGAAATGAATAGTTTCTAGTGAATTCAATACACTAGAAATCGATAGTTTCTTAATATCTGAAGATCAGAAAATAATTATAGGTAAGAGATTAATAATATGTACATTTTATATGTTGAAGATAGTCATATCGATAATATAAAAAGCTATATGGCAGTTTTTTCATATTTTACGCCCTTTTCCAATCAGGCGCCATCCAGGGACGGGGCCAGTTCCAACCACGGGCTGAACCCACACCCGTGTAGGGGGCCGGATGGTGAACGACAGGGATCGTCAGGCCGGGCCCAGCACCCCGAAAAAATTTTCAGGCGTTACCAGACCAGGGATACAAATCCGTGTCCTTCTGTGTGGCACGCCGAAAGCATTACCACTCGGCCATCCGGCCGCCAGCTATATAGCATTAGAAATATGCTAAGAGAAATCAAATAAGTGCCAACAACAGGAGACAATAAACAACAGGCATGTAGAGGCAGGATTGACCGCGTGGAAACGCTTTGACATTCCACTCTGGAAGACCCGAATTCGAGTCTTGGGTCCTAACTCTTGAAAATATCTATCATGGTATCCGGGCCCGGTCCGTCGATTTCCTCCACCATAATCCGATTGATTCCTCCACCGGGGTGGGCAGTCAGTGGAAGAGCTTTTTTTGCCTGCTACTTAATATTCTATTAGAATGGAAAGTGGCATCATCTGTTGACAAAATATCATGTAGACAATAGAATATAGATAAAATGAAAACTGATGTAAGAAGAAAGCGCTAAAAATAATATGAATGCATAAAATATAATAATAATCAGTTTAATATGAAAGAAATTTGGTAAATTGTAGTATTGATACTAATGATGAAAATTGGAATTAGGAATCCTGTGATGAAATTAAACGTGCTGTAAACTGGAAAACGAGAATAATATTAACAGTAACTTATTAATACTGTATATATTTTCCGCAGATAACATAAAATGTAGAATTAAAGTGGACGAGAGTCATATGCTGGTAAATGTCTTCATTACATTCGATAAAATGCTATTATTATTACTGTAAGAAAGAAAAGAATTTCATGAAAATTTGTTTTCTCAAATTGATATTTTTAATTGATACTTTGGATTCAATAGTCGCCAAAAGATGGGAATTTAAATAAAGCAATATGTAGAAATATACACGTGTATGCTTATTACTGCGGAAAATAATAACGATATAAATTAAAAATGATGTTTAGAACTTTTAGTGTACTTTTATGAAATTAATTGCATTTAATTTAATTTTTTAGAGCTTCAGTTATATGCTGGAGAATGTTATTACAATTTTAGTTTGATTTTACGATGTTAGCTGTATGCATATTTTTAATCTCCCATGTGTTGGACAAAAATAAAATTTTAAATATAAAATTTTTAAAATATGAGCTTACATTTTTGTTCGGTTTTCAATTTAGTCCAATCAATTTGAAAATCTCAAAAACAGATTAATATTTCCCGATGTTCATTATCTACATAATATATCACGAAATGGATCGTTCTCTATGATTAATATACTGCAGTTTTTAATGTTATGAACGCAATAAAAAATATTTATTAAAAAATATAGTGCACGCTATCTGCGCGATTCTATATTATACGTCCTTTCCTCATGATTATTTTAAAGCAAGTATCTTCAAATGTTTACCTGCAAATTTTTCGCTCTGAAAGGATTTTAGCTATATATATATATATATCTTGTTTCAAGTGAGTACTTGTTAATCGTTTTCCTAATAATTACAATGTAATAATTTTCAATTGCACTAAAATTTTAATCTTACATTTTTATTTAGTAGTATAGATGCACATCTAAATCAATAATATTACATAAAATTAAAGCCTAATGAAATATTTTAAATTTTTATCAATTCTTTCACCAGATAGTGTGAAAATCAAAGATATCTATATTGTATAACTAATATTCCATCCTTCGTTGAAACTATAAATATTGAATTCCTTATCAATCCATATTACTAAGTTACTGGAAGTTTTTTATTGATAATTGATTATGTTTGGAAAGTTGTTATTTTACAAAATATACAATATATTAACAAATATGTATATTTTGATTCTTATTTCCGAAACAGAAATTCTAAGATTCCTCATTAAGAAGATTCTTAGAAGTATTTCCATGTTTTTTCATTTAAATCAGCGTATTGCATATTGATCAACACTGATGACTACAAAGATATTTGAACAAACTTTCGAATAATTTGATCAAATCTAACATCTTGCATCATTATTATTGAAAAATACTTTCATATGAATTTAATTGAGTATAATTTAATATAGAATTAATATTCAAATATAAAATTGTGCAGTTTAGTGATATCTATACAAGACAGAATTTCTTAGAGGTATAAATATCATGCTATTTAATTAGCTTAAAATAAATTTTATTTTTGTTTTTACTAATAATAATTAAATGATATGGGTATTACTCTTATTAATTAATCCTGATTAATATATATTGGATAAACTCATAATTACACATAAAATATTTTTGTTATTAGCATCAAATTATTTATTTTCTACTTATAAGTTAATTTAAGAAATTAATTAATTAAAGAAGTTCTTACTAATATTACTTAAGACACCACTCTTATTTATAATATTAATTTTTTCCGTAATTTAAATTTAGATAACTTTATCATAGGTATGTTATCTTTTTTCTGTGTGGTTTTATGCTGTTTTCTATTCAGTGAATACCGAGCGGTGGGGTATATCTATACCCACACCCCTGATTGAGTCAGGAACCGATCTCGTTGAATCCCATCCTATACACTTGTGGAGAATGGGATTCAACGATTCGATCCGTGACTCATCCTGAAAAACAAGAGATATGGGACACAGGGATTGAATTCGGTTCTCCAGGTCGAAAGCAAAACACACTTCTACTGCGGATATCTAGCAAACGGATATGCTATCTTTGAACTAATTATGATCTTTCTTATTAGTCAACTTAATTATTTAAATATTACTGTAGCTATTTAAATATTCTGTACTTATATTTAACATTTTCGAATGAGTGTCGTATTTATTGTATGTTTGAATTTTAATATACAGTAAAAGTTTGGCACGTTCGAAAATTTAAATTCGCTTTGTCCGTTTTTATTATTCACATATTAAATTCGATAAACCAAAAAAATTAAAAGGTAATCATATCGATTTATGAAGAAGAATTTTTTAATGAATAAATTATTTAAAAAGTCAATAATTTATTCATTGAAATTCTTATTTTCGAAAAAATCCATAGTTTATTTATTTTGTTTCCAGTGGCAACACTTATACCATAATTAAACTTCAGTGAATGAAATTCAATAACTCGATGTTTTACATTATAACCGATGTTGCAGAAAACTTTTAGGTTTCTAATATACTTTTACTATTTATATAATATTGTTTAGTTTATTTATATAAACCTTAAAAATATATTTTAAATGAAAATATATGCAGGATGTCTACAAATGATCTTTTTGAAAAAGAGAATATATCTTTCGGATAAAATATGACAAATGAATACGTTATGTATTTTGTACAGTAACTCAAATCGTTTGTCTCTATGTTACACAATTTTCACCAATCCGTTTATTTGTTCGAAATACTTTCAAGCATTATTCGATCTCTCTCTATACATTTTCCAGCATGTCTTGCATAATAGATACCATCGCATCCATAATCATATCGTTTAGAACATTCACTTTAGTCATAGGTGTTGCATAGCCAATGTCTTTGACGTCTCTCATATGAAGAAGACAAGACGTAACCTTTGGTGATCGTAAGACCATGAGAATAGGGACACTTCTCCCGATCCAGCTATCTGCAAAGATGCTGTCAAGGAGTTCCCAAACTGATTTCCTCAGTGTGGATCCATCGTCTCGTTGATTGTACATATTTCACTGAAAATGCTCGAACTGAGGGATCATAAATCTTCTAACATATCCTAGTAGATGTTTTTGGCGAAGAAAAAATAATCGATAATTTTGTTTTTCATTAGTCCATATCAGATGTTTACGTTTGAGGGTCTCTTTTATGTTCACGTAAGCATATGGGGTTCTGATCCCCATCTTCGCGCGTTGTCTGTTCACCTTCTCTGAGAGATGAAATATTGCCTCATCTGAGAAACAGTTTCTGGATAAAAAGAAGTTGTTCTTGTCAATTTTTTCGAGATTAGATTAGATTAGTATTTTGATTAGGTTAAATAGGCTAAGCTGCCATATCGCACAAGGGATATACTGAATTTGGCGGCGGCCACTTATAGAGTCAATCACAGACTGGTCAACACTCATGATAGGATCAACCGGATGGTTGAAGGATAGGGTTCAACAGGCCGGGCCCGGGCCCCCTGAAAAACTGAAGATGTGGAACCAGGATTTGAACCCAGATCGTCTACGATGGTAAGTCACAGCTTTACCATGCGGCCATCTGACCGACTATTAGTTTTATAAGCCGCGATATCGAATATAAGATATTCTGGCAGCGGAATATTTAGACCCCATCACAGGTGAGTCAACACTCATGG
This sequence comes from Androctonus mauritanicus, assembly GCA_011317285.2. Classification (NCBI taxonomy): domain Eukaryota; kingdom Metazoa; phylum Arthropoda; class Arachnida; order Scorpiones; family Buthidae; genus Androctonus; species Androctonus mauritanicus. The sequence goes on from WUQG02446460.1 coordinate 5,645, forward strand.
TAAGGTCAACTGGATGACTAAAGGATAGAATTCAAAGGGCTAGGTCCGGTTCCCTTCTGCAAATAGGAACGTGTTGGACCTCGAAATTTCGTGAAATTTCAAAATGACGTTTCACGAAATTTCGTAAGTACAAATATTCGTAACTAGAGGAGCACCTGTAACTCAGTTCAACTCAATCTTAGGTCTCAGATATATGCCATCGAAGGCAATAGCTCTGCTCCGCCTAAATGCACTACAGAGGTCTATAAACAATTTAATCACAACTGATCATTGATGAAGGGGCGTGATGTCGAACTGCTGGAACGCGGCTCTGTGTCGTCTCCTCTGTATCCACGGTCCACTCAATCAATAGGCCCAGAGTTCCAGTTCTACCGTTTTTTCAGCCTGAGTGCCGCAATGGACCGAGAATTATAGCTTCATTTTCCCTTCGAGATTCTCGATCACGGATTTGACTATAGCTGTGTTGTGATATCACCATCACTTCCCATTTCTACCCGAAGAATCGAGACGATTAGAGATTGCCAAAGTAAGAACTGGAGATTACACTACGTAACATCCTTCCCCTATAAAGAAGTCTTCGTAAATTGACCGACCGTAGACTGTATTTGTCTAATAGTCGATCGATTATGTCCCTCAGTTATCTGAGTTTCGCAAAATTCCCTTGACTTTCTGCAAGCGTTCGATGTATTTCACTTTCGGATAGAGTCCAATCCACATTTATTATGCCCAGCCCTGCTAGACGGAAGGCTTCTGAATAGGGAAAGTGAAGGAACGCCTATATACAGTATTTATCTTTTATCCTAGAATATAGCAATGAATATTTTCTTATAAAAACCAATGCAATTCCTTATAAGTAGAAAGTGAACTCATGTTTGTGGCAGAAATAAAGAATTTTATATATATAATGAATATCAAAACTATTTCATTAGTGAATGAAATAACTGGATTGCAAAATGAAGCATATAAATACAATAATATGCAAATGAATTATAAATATATATATTATTTCTTTTATATTTCTGCTATACTGAATTTTTCAATATATTAAATTATGCTATTTTTAAATATAATGCAAATATCGAATTTTATTTAATATTTGATTTATATTTATTGTCATAAACAAAATTGCTAAAATTTAAAAAAAAAAAATATATTATGATAATTATATCTGACATCATAATTATAAAATAATGTACCGTTAATCTCTAATTATTTAAATTTATAAACTTTAAGATTGGTTTGCTAAATGATTATATTAAATCATTAATTTCTATTTATAGAGGAATGAAAACTTCACATATACATCCAGTTCGACAAGAGCTCCAAATGACGTACGCCAAAAAGATTGTTCAAAATAACTGGAAGTCATTAATGAACAGTATGTCAATCTGGAATATGAATTTTGAAAGTAGTAAATATTCATTTTCGGGTATAATTATCTTCTTTGGCATTATTGGGATTCTATTATATAAAACCGTTCATATCATATATAAAATTAAACAAAATATACCTTTCATGGGAATAATTTTACAATTATATTTATTATTTATTCAAGTTCTATCACTAGTTATTTATTATCATTTTCAGGTTAAAAAGGAAAAATTTTTAATCTATTTGAATAAAATATTTAAAATATCGAATGGATTTAACTGGAATTATACCCTCTTAATTAACGTGATATGTATTTGGGCAAATTTTGTTTTGCTTAACCTCTGTATATTTCTAATTTATGCCTTTGGTAACAAAGATCAAATCTTTTATATTTGGATATTTAACACAAATGTTGGTAAAAACATTCCTGGAAGTATAGCAGGTGCCATTTCGTGTCTATACTTTTTTATAGCTTCAGCATTTTTAATAATGCCTTTAAATTTTTACATGATCTTATTTGTTGTAATCTGTAGAGAGATAGAATATGCTTTTCAGCACTTACGCAACAAATCCTATAAAAACGCGAAAACATTTAATGAAACAAATTTGATTATTAAGATGTATTTAGAATTGTTAGAAACTATAAATGATATCGAAGACATCTTTTCTCCAATTTTTTTTATTTTCACCATTTATATGGGAAGTAATATTATATTAGAGCTTACTATCATCGTTCGTTATCCAAAAACTTTATTAACTATGATTATTTTTATCGGTTTTTGCGGCTTTTCTTTTTATCTATTTTGTAATGTTTGTATATCGTCATCTAGAATGACAGAATCGGCATCTGAAGTTGGAAGATTATTTTACAGTATTTCTGTTTATTCTAACGATACATCAACCAAGTTAGAATGTTTTCAATTTTCAGTGAAATGCATTCAAGATTTACCTTATTTCTCTGCCTGGAAAATGTTTCCAGTCAACAAGAGTCTCCTTTTAACCATCATCAGTGTCGCTATAACTTATACTCTTATTAATTATCAAATATTTAATAATAATTAACTTATAAATTAGCAATATATAAGGATGTTTACTATATTGTTAAAATGCTTCCAACTGTTTTAATTTTTATATTTCCTATTATCTCTATTGTAATTAGAAATTTAAAAGATGTAATAAATTTTTTTGTTATTAAAATTTGCAACAAGATAAACAGAGGCTAAGCAATTTATATAAGTGAAGAAGAGAAACCAAGTTGAAGTTTGGATCTGTAATTCATATTATTTATTTAAATAAGATAAATATCTTTAATTGATAATCTGTGTAGATAAAATATATCTGTAATACATAAAAAGGATCAAACCTCGTAGTAGTGCAAACAGTAGTCATTAAAGTAGTTTGTTTGAGTTCTGTTACAAAATGCAATTAAAATATTGCATTTTTAATGGACATCAGCACACAATTGAATTAATTAAAGTATTAGTAAATTTTCTTATTGTTTTTTTTATAATTTCGATATATATACATATGAACTGAAAATATTTGGATAAATTTTCAATGATGATATGTTTTATCATTTATTAAATATTGTATATGCAATGTTATAACAATAAAAAATAGTTCTAATCTTTAATCAGTCCTTCAATTTTATTCAGAAATTACTATATTCATAAAAATAATTAATAAATCTGCTGTTTTTTACCAAATATATTATACAAACAGCTACCCTTATTTTTATGGCAATATAAATGAAAATAAGAAAATTATTATATTTTTATTGAAGATGCAATAACCGATTGAACCGAATATGGAGCACCACATACCAAAAATTACTTGAAGTGGATCGAATTCATAATAATTTTCAAACGTTTCGGGAACAATAAATTCGTTACAATATCTGGATAGTTTAAATTTTACTGATCTTATAATTAATATTATTGTATTTATTTGTTAAAATAAATTGTGGAAATATTTTAGAGAACCAAAGGTTGTTTTGATTTTGGATATCAACGAATGTATCTTATGAAAAAATAAATTATGAATAAAATAAATCACTAATTACTTTAATTTTTCTTAAATAGATATTACTTAATATTACTTTTTTTTATTAAGTAATTATGAATAATCAAAGCCAAGATATTATATGCAATATGAAAAAATCTTTCATATTTACTTATCTTATTAAAATTCCTATCTTATCAATGCAATAATCTCCCAATGTGTGTTTAAAATTCACATTCTAAAAAAAGCGTATTATTTGGAACATTAATTAAAAACGTTCAATAAATGACTTTGATTCAAAATTTATAAAAATATAAATATCTTAATAATAATAAACATCGTGCGCTATATTCATTTTCTAAAATAAAATCTATAGAATTCCTAAGTAACTTTTAATCGATTTTAATTTACATAACTAAATCTGCCACTTAGTAATTTTTATGTGCGTTTTAAATAGCTCTAGAATGCTAAAAATTCTAAATTTGAATTTTTCGTGCTTCAAACTGCTGATGTATTAATGCTTAAAACTATGCGCAATATTTTATTGCTAAATTTTATTCTCCGTAAATGGAAGAGCTAAGGCGCAGACGTAAATTCCGACTACACTTCTGCCAAGCATCATGCACGCAGAACCACGCAGTGTTTCGATTCTACGCAATTATTCTTTGTTTTAGTACTATAAATTGAAGCATATTCAGTAACATTCAAGATACGACTTGATGAGTATATGTATTAACATAAAACATTATAAATATAAGAATCGAGAATTTCTTCAAGTATGAAAACCGCTTTAAAGTGAAGTGCTCAAACGTTAATACTATCTTCAAATGTGAAAAATTCTGCTTCAAAGTTGGATACCAATAAAGATACACACTAAGTGACCTTGAATGTCAATATAACTTTTATTAAAAATTGATAAAAATGAATGATAAAATTTTTTTTTAATTATCATCATAAAAAGAAACTGAACCAAGCAATTTTAAAATATTTGTAATTATTATTTGACAATATAGAATATAAGCATAAAATACGGCGAAAATCTCTTGTGATATTTAATCTATATTTGTAAGTATTTAATTAAAATAAAGATTATTCGGAAGACAATTTATTTCAGCAACTATGTGTGATATAGCATTAAAAAGCATCTCGGATATATCTAAACCATTAATAGCTTCAATTAAAGTATTTGGAATAAATGCGGATTATGAAATGACACTCTGCAGCAAGACTGGACAGATGTTTATGTGTTATAGATTATTCATAATTCTATGGCTCTCATGTGTACTGTTAGAATTTTTGTTATATGTTTTCTTTCCTGGTAAATATCAAATAATATTAACTGTTGATATTGAAAAAGCTTTAGGCGAAAATGCCATCATATTTTGCTTAGTTTTCTCAATTGTGATATTTTTTGTCATAAATATTATCATAGTGTTTGCATTAGAGGACATACCATACCATGTTAGGCAATATTTAATTTTATTTGACAACTTGATTGTAACAGCTAGAAGAGAACAAAAGTTGCTCCATAAATTGAATCGTTTATCTGATCCATCAATAATTATTTCATACTTTGCTGTTTATGTTTTTATAGCTTTTAGTGTTACAAATACAACAGTCTTCAGATTGACTATCTCCAAATTATATGGAACTAGCCTGATGTTTGCGGTTTTAATTTGTATTGTGCAAAGCATTACATTAATTTTCAGTTTTGGAATAATTTTCTTGACTGTTATTTGTACTTTTGCTTTATTAATATCTCTTTGTATCAAAGTTGAAAATATTATGAGTTATTTAGAAGAACGAAATCGTCGTGTTATGTTATTTAATTTTGAAGATATATGGAATAAATGTATCAAAATAAAATGCATTATTGAATGTGTGAATAACACAATAACTACACTTCTAAGCTTGGCAATTGCTAGTTTCTTCACACTTGAAATTTATTTGTTGAACAGAATTATTTTTGTTAATCAAGATTTTTATTTATTTACCTTCATCTTACGAGCTATTACTATAATTTTTCTCATTCTATTTGGAATTCTGAATATGATGGCATTCATATCTACAAAAGTAAGTTAAATTATTTTATGTTTTATATATATATACAGGGTGAATCAAAATTATGTGAACAATCTGAATTTTGTTTTGTTACCAATGGCAAACTCTTGCAAATGTTGCAAGAGTTTGCCATTAATAACATGCCCTTACAACTTACATGAGAAGCTTATTTTCAACATGATGGTGTGACATGTTCATGTGACTAAATGCTTTCTCTCAAATAGCGTTCACATAATTTTGACTCACCCTGTTTCTATACTATAGAAAAGTAATTTTTTATCAATATTTTGGTTTAAAATATTTTTTTAGAAAATAAGTTTTTAATTGAAAAGTTATTTTATATTTAAACGTGCAAATGCCAAGAATTTTAATTTAGGAAAAATACCGAAATTTAAATTTTCGCTAAATATCCGCATGATTTTATATTGTTTATGCATGGAATATTTTTCAAAACTTTATTATTTATACCATCAAATTAATAGCGCAAAGTATGTACATTTACCAACTATAAAATGAAATATTTTCTATAAGATTGATTATACAGTGCATCAAATGAAAATGCATTTTAAGAAGAATAGAGTTTGTTCGTAATGGAGAATTTATACTTTATTAGGTAAACACATTAAACATAAATATGTCTTAGCTAGATCAATATATTAACTATAAATTTATCTTAGCTGTATCTCTGGTATTTTAATTGGCTTATGTAAATGAATTAATTATAGTTCTACGTACGCTTATATAAATTAACGTAATACACGTGTATATGAGAAAGATGTTCTAATTTCCGATATAAAATATTACATGGAACATCTACTGGATAAGGCCATATCGTTAAGCGGTACCATATCACCTTGCTAGATTCATTTTGTAAAGTTTATTATATATGTTAATAACAAAAACTGCCTTTCACACCTTCAGTTTTTCAGGAAGGATTCGAATACAGTTCGTTTTACTCTATCTTTCAATTTTCCGGTTGACTATCATGGATTTTTTTCCTGTACGGTTTTTAATCGATCCGTACTAAACTGCGGGACATTTTATGTTCACCACAGGCAATCCATACACCTGGTGAGGTTGCCTTTGGTGAGAACCCAATCTTTCACATCAGTCGAATGATTGGGTTCAACGCGCTGGCCGGATTTTTGAAAAATCTGGAGGTGTGGAACCGAGAATTGAACCCAAATTCTACAGGATGGAACACAACACGCATCCACCGCAGCCATTCGGCTGATCATTATGGATGTTAGATAATTTGTGATGGACAATGAACATGGCTATACTAAAAATATTCCAACAACCATTTTTTTGTCAGCAGATGACGCCACTTTCCACTCAGTAAGATTACTGAGTGGCGGGGCGAAACAAGCCCTTCCACAGGCTGCCCACCCCTGCGGAGAGATCAGCCGGATTGTGGAGGACGGGGATCGACGGGCCGGGCTCGGACCCCATGATAAATATTTTCAAGGGATGGGACCCGAGACTCGAATCCGGGTCCTCCAGAGTGGAAATCCGAAGCGTTTCCACGCTGGCCAATCCGGCCGACTAAAGTAGGCGATTAGTTTCTTCCAGAATTGTTTATTATTCTTGTTTTTTAACGAAATAATATATAAATTTTTTTTAGAAATTCTTTAAAAAAATAATTGCTTGATGATTGTTTAACTAATAATCTTGTAAAGAGATTCTAAATAAATGATAAAGATCCAAAACTGAAATAATGAATTGTAAATGAAAACAAGGTTGATTGATTATGATGCACATATCAATTTTATTTTTAATTTTGAACATGTCGATTAATGAAAATTGAAAAAAAGAGATAAAATTGCTTAACTTAATAAATAAACTATTAGAATATTTTTCTAATTTATTTACATCAAAATAAACAATGTTGAAATCAATGTTTTTCAACTAGTTATGCAAAATAATACAGTTTAGAAAAGACTGCGCTTAATCTGTAATTTCAGTTGACTTGCGACCATAGAGATATTATTATTAGAGTGCGCATCTCCCAGTCGCCTGAATGGAAGCAGTTGATGAAACCGATCGCCATATTGGATAAGTATAGCTAGGCAGCGATGTATATAGATTTTTCATTTTTTTCTTTACGAAATGGTCGAATTATCACTATTTTGATCGAACATGGA
>WUQG02446471.1:0-13221 GCA_011317285.2 Androctonus mauritanicus
AATAATTTTTGATTAACTTCAGTTTAGAGAAGCTTCTCTCACAGCTGGCATTGCTTATGGCAATTGTGAGGAATATTTGAAGCACTATAATTATATTAGGCAGAATAACATCCAGTTTAAATTGCATAATAAATTTTATATTTGTTATGCAATGTAAACCTACTTATATTTGTCTATACTCTATTTGAAAAATTGACACTTGCTGATTTGCCATCTAAGGCAATATACACCGACAAAGAATAAAATTTGCGAATCCAAAATGTTTTCAGATATGCAAGCAGTTGTGCACCTATGTTAAAAGACAAGTTTATGAAGAGTAGTGGGCATATAGTTTGTGCAGTAAATACCTACTGTGCCAACTATTGTTGCAGATATTTTCAGCTTCACTGTTTTTGCAGAGTTGAATCTCCTCTAGTTTCCTTAATATTAATTCACCAATAGGGATTTTGTCACTTCTAGCAAAGTGCCGCCCAGGATGGATGCCCCTTTGCCAACCTACACTATGCCACTAATACAAGAAAACCAAAATTCATTCCCAGTTCTTATTTTTCAAAAATTAAGATCAATTATAACATTTCAAGATCTTTGCAAATATCTCTGTTTAAATTTAAAAACCATTTTTACACTGACAGTAAATTAAATAACCAATCATTAAGTACTATGGCAGGAAATTCAATTGAAGCTGAAGAGGATTTTATAATAAATCGAAAAGCACTTCTTGCAATTTTTACTGTGTGATTTTAATTGAATTTCCTGCCATAGCACTTAATGATTGGTTATCTCCCTGTTTTTGGGACAAAATTTTTGTGTACAAAATGTGTTATACTCTTTCTCATATTTAAAAATAGCTTCCATATGAAATTTCCTGCTTCCAGTGCAAACTCATTAGTTGATATTCAGCAATCTTAGTAGACTTATTCTTTTATTTTAGAAATATTTTCTGAGGTGGTTATACTTACAACCAGTATGAGCTATGAATCATCTATTCGTCTAATTCATCTATGAATTTTTAATTAGATTTAAAATGTATGTATTAAAAATGAACACTAGTTCTTGATAAATAATTTTCTATAAATTTCTCATTATTAATAAGGTCTATAAATAATAATCCAAATTTAAGTAAAATTTAATATTAAGATATTCAATTGAACACATTTTAATAGATTTTCTAAATAATGTTTTAAAACAATTGCATGGTATTAAAGAGCAGAAGTGCAATAAAAAAAATTATCAATGTGTTGTTTAAATCAAGAATTAAAAAAAAATTATAAATTTGATTAAAGTTAAAATATGTTTTTAAGAAGTCTATTTATTAGATATTTATATTAATTCTAATAAAAAAAACTTTCAGTTACAGACATTACTGATTGCACCTTATTTATATATTCATAAATAAATATTTGATATTTTTCTTAAAATTTTTAAAAATTCTACATAATCTCTTCAAAAAGAAATCTATACTTTATATATATATATAGAATCTAATCAAAAATATCTAATATAAAAAAATAAGCCAAGTATAGTACTAAGCAGCATTGAGTCTGTTTTTAAGATTTTTTAAAGAAAAAATGTTATATAAATAAAACATTTTCTCTGATATTTTATTTATGTATTGTTGAAAATGAATAAATGTTATATAATTGCATATATTAAGATAATAAGACAGCATTTCTTTCTTTTAGGTTGTTTGCAGATACAGATGAAAGAAAAAAGAAAATTATTTTAGGTTGATTAGAATCAGAACTAGATACTGTAATAATAAATTCAAGTGAGTTATATGCAAAGTACAAATTTGAAATTTTCCAACAAACTAATATATGCTGTATCGATAATGCATATCCTTAGCATTTATTTTTGTTAATATAATTATTATATTCATCATATAAAAAAGAAATATAAGTGATTGATTAGAACTTGGAAAGTTTTCTTTGCAAAAGATTTAAACTGTATATGAAATGCAATTATATTAATACTATCAACAGCATTGTGATATTGTATTGTAATCAACAGATTTGTGTAATATTGAAATTGAATCTACATATTGGCTTTTGGAGGAAATCGAAAAAAAATTTCATAAAAGTTCTTAATCATGATCTCAGCACAAATGACAGATTTGTCAGAAATAAAAACAGTTTATTAAAAAGATAAACTACTACAAAGTCAAGATATCTCATTTTATAAAATTGGTATCATATTGTCATGATTTTACTAATAAAGGAATTTGTCAGCTTATCAGTTTAAAGATTAATGAACAAATTTTAATTTGCAATATTAATAATAAAACTGTCTTTTTGAATCAAATTCTTGAACTAAATTCTTCAAATGTGGTATCATTGGAAAGATCTATTTCTCTTATGTATACAACAACCAAATATATTATTATTAAATTTTTAAAATTAAATTGCAATCCCTGTAAAAAGATAGAAACTATGAGGTCACTAAAAAATCTGTTAATGTCTATCATTAAATTAAACCAAATAAAAGTTCATAGATATTCTTTTTTTCAATACTTTATAAAAATATTTAAATAATCAAGGAATTATATGGATTTAAAAAAATATTAAATAGATAAGAAATTGAAGATTCTTATAGAGCTTTATTGTTTGATCTCTTTCATGCACATCAATCTTTCATGTATTTGTTTCAGAACCATAGTGAAATTTTGTGTTTATGGAATTTAAGTGTGTTCATATTGAATGGGAATACTCTGTTAAGCCAAATGATTGTGGTCAAGCATCAGCAACAAATGCAGAATTTCATAATGATTATAGTAGATGCAATTGACAGCAAATGTTACTTTTCATGGAATTTATATATACTTTGCAGAATATGATGGCATTCAGCAGAAATATTTCTCTCTGATATATAATATAAAGTGAATAAAACAATTTCTATATATAAAAATTTGTGATTTAGATTTTAATTTTATTACAGTATTTTTGCTAGGTTAATTACTAGTTCCTATTTATAATAATTTATAAATTCAAAATTGTTCTTTAAAAAGTGGCTGCAAGTGATGACAGATGTATATATTCTTTGAAAATAACATGAAAATAATGAATAAAATGACTATGTAGTTTTTTTATTTATCAAACTTTATTGTTCACAACATTTTATGTACTTGTTAATAAAAATAGAAAAAAAATTAATTTCAGATCATAAATTATTTGTAATTTTCATTAATCATTAATAATAATTTAATTTGAAAATTAAAAAATATTAATTTTATTATTGCTGCTTTATTGATGATTTAAAAGCATCAATTATTTTTATTTCACTTAGAAAGTTTTAGAGGATATATGGATAAAAAAATAAAACTGGAACATTTATAAATTATGCAAATTAATAATTTTGAAAATTAAATATTTTTAGCCAATAACTTTGTTTTTCATTTTTTATCTATAAAGGAAAATACAAACACTTTAGTGACATATTTGTAAAATTAATTACAGTAAGATCCTGCTTAACACTATTTCAATATAATGTGGTTTCTTCCCAAATTCTATATATATATTTATTATTATTATTAACTTTAGCATAGTTTTTCAAACCATTATATTTATATAAATCCAAAATTGTACAAATTTGTTGCTTGGACTCTCCTATGCCATCCCAGTGCATTTGAGATCAGTGCAGTACGTACGAAATTCTGCTACAAGAGTTCAGTGCATACAGTTCATATTTATGATAAGTCATCATTATTATTTTACAGCAATAAAAATAAGAATTATCCCTTTTTAGTTTCAACCTGAATGCTGCTACTTCGAATTATAATTCAATACAGTCAGAGTGGCTATATTAAAACAAGTTTAACCCCTATTATGAAAATTATGGATTAGTTTATACAAAATGATTCAAATTTTGATAGAAGTTCAAAGGCAAAAGGAACTGTCACAGATACAATGTCTTACTATTGACAATTACTTGCTGAATGAAAGAGAAAAAGGCAAACAATATTAGATGACTTCTTAAGGAAAAAACAAAAAGAAGAAAAAAAAATGAGGAAGAATATCATAAATATAAATTATTTACTCTTTGATTTTCATGAATGATTTTTGAATACAAATCAATATTAGAAATAAAAAATGTTTATAATTAATGTAATACAATAGTAATAATACATATTACAAAATCAAATAAAAAAAATGGTATGTATATTTTTTATTCACTATCCTGTTTCACCTATCCCAATTGTTTACGTGTTAAGATGGCCTTATTTAACACTGTTTCATTTAGCACTTACTTTTTTTGGAATGTATCCCCACGTTAAATGGGATCTTACTGTATTTTGAACTTAGTGTGATTATTAATTAGTTTTATAAAATAAATTTACATATCAAAGTATTTGTATCTATCATTTTATTTTTCTATTTCTGATGACAAAATTGACAACAATTAACCAATCAAATGACAATAATTAATAAAATAGATAAATTGATAGTAAATAATCTATCACCAATGAATGAATGAGTTTCTGTAATAATTACAGATGTTCCTCAGTTTAAAATACTGTTGATTTATGACTCACACACATGTATGACTTTGACTAGTCATACACAGATATTGAGTTCTGTAATTGATTAATGCAGTATGCAAGTATAAATTGATGTGTAATTGTCCAATATGTCAGTAACATCCATTTTGTGTCTGTTAGGTGTTTTTGCATTTGTCATTTTAGAATAATAATAATAAAAAATATGTTAAAATTATACCTGTTTATATTCTTAATATAGTCAATAGTCTATCATCAAAAAACAAAACAGCAGTATTTTAAAAAACACTTTGATAGGCAAAGTTTTTTTAAAATACTGCTGTTTTGGGCTTTGATGATATAAATATTCTGTCATATGATATGAATGGTAGTGGTTGATTGATACAGTACATAAATATTTCTAACTTAAGTTAATACTGATTTATGATTCCCTCATTACAATGGAATCCTATCATAAGTCTAAGATTGCTGATATTCTCATTTTATAAAAAGACACAGTTCAGCTCTAGATAGAAAAACATTTTAATATATTTAAAGAAAGCTTTTTCAAGCACTGTCAACTGATCTACATCAATTTAATACTCATTAGTATGTAAGCTGATGTAGATCAGTTGATACTGGTTGAAAATATTTCTTGATATGTATTAAAGTATTTTTACAATAGCAATTATCTGATATCTTTAATAATTATTATATGATGTAAATTGTGCATATATATTGTTTTCTGATAGTTGTTATGCAAATTCTGTCTAGGAAAAGATATATGTATGTATAATATATAACATTTTTAACTTTATCATCATAATTATATAATAAGTTGTAAATTAAAAAAAATTTGACTTGTACAGTACATATTCTTCTATTCTTCTGTTATTATTACATAAATCGAAATTATAACTTGTAAATATGTATTATAATTAACTTGTTAACAATAATAATAATATTTATTTATAACTTGAATATATTTAAATTATATTATTGTTATAGAAAAGTAGTAATTCTAAAGCATGAATGTAATATTTGCATTTTAATATTAACTTTAAGAACAAAAAACTAATACTGCTTCACTTCTATTATAAAAGTTCCAAAAAACAGCACAAAAGTAGTAGAAAATAACCAGGCTTAATAAAACACTTAAGTTTAATAAAGCAATAATGTTTTCGGTATCTACGATACCATCATCAGTTGGAATAGAATACAGTTAAAGAAATAAGCAATGTATTAAGCCTGGTTATTTTCTACTGCTTTTGTGCTGTTTTTTGGAACTTTTGTAATAGAAGTGAAGCAGTATTAGTTTTTTGTTCTTAAAGTTATTACAAAATATTGATGATTATTATGCATTTATGTTATTTATTGGAAATATCAGATTATCATCCCTGGTTATACACTGATCCTCAACATATCCATCTGTCAATGTATTATGTTTTAATAATTAATACATATTTATACTAAACACATTAAAAAATAATATTTTGAGTTATATGAACTTAAAATATGAAATAATACATTATTTTAACATATGATAAACAATGAAAATTCTGTTCTGTTTATAATTTATGAAATGCATGTGAATCATTCAGGAAATTTACAATTTAAAGTAGCTTTTTATAATATATAGAAATTAAAATGGTACCACAAACAAATTTCATTATAAATCTACATGCTTAGTATATCAAAATTGTAAACAAGATAGCAGTAGACCTCAGATAGTGAACATCATTTATTTTAGATTTTGAAATATGAAACATTTTTTATTTTTTGTACTGTTAATAATTTAAATAAATTTTGCTCTATAATTGGGCTTTTACAGTACATAATAAAACATAAACACTTTGCTATACTGATCATCTATAAGTTATAAGTCAAGCACTAAATGCAAAGAAAATCCAGTCTTTATTATGGTATAACATTTTCGGATTACATTACACGGTACTGATGAGGGACTGGTAATGTAGTCTGAAAACATTATACCATAATAAAGACTGGATTTTCTTTGCATTTAGTGCTTTTACAGTATTTTTATTTTCAGATATACAATAAAATTTGAATAATTTATTATTCCCTTGATAAAAAATGGAGGAAAAAGGAAATAATCAAGTAAATTGATAGCATATTAGAATTAAAGAAATAGTACTATATTTGTTAATTTTAATAGAATAAAATATAAAATTATTAATAATAAAATTATTATAGCATAAAACTTTGATGAATAATAGTTGTTTTATATTAATTTTAATTTTACTAAACTTCTCTATAAATAATTTTATCATTAAAATATCTTTACATAAATAATGCAGTTATTTGTTTAGAAATGTTTTTAAATTTAAATTAATATAAAATAACTATTCTTTATTAAAGTTTTACACTGTAATATCATAATAATTATTTCTTATTCTATTTTAATTATAATTAGTAAAAATAGTGTTTATTATATTTATTTGATTCTAACATGTTATTAATTTACTGATTCAGTTATATAAATTTTCCCTTATTCCCCATTTTTAATTAATAGAACCGTGGATATGAAAAATTATTCCATTTTTATTGTAAATTTAGAATAAAAATATTGCAAAAGCCAAATTATAGAGCAAAGTTTATTTAAAATATTAACAGCACAAAAAATAAGAAACATTTCACATTTTAATTTCTAATGTTTCATTCACAATAGAACATTGTTAATAAAAAATAAAAAAACAATAAAAAGTTTATTTGTGATAAATAATATCTTAACCAACAATACAGTTAAACTTATTTGGACATTGATCTGGCCAAATAGTTTTTGGTTGAATTAGTATTATATCATGACAAAAGGTGACCGCTTTCACTATTGATAGATTTTATACAACTCATGTTTATACAACTGAAGTTGAATAAACATGAATTATTAATATGAAAAATTAAATAATAATTAAAATGAAAATAAAGTAGAAATAAAACAATGTAGTACTTTGTGAAATAGATGAGAAATATTGATTTGTCATAAATTAGGCCTAGAAATACATTGTCAACTTTTCATCTGGAATTATTTAATCTTTTCATAATGTAATTCCTATACTCACTTAATGTATTTCTGCTTAATGCATAGATTTTCTTGTTTCAATTAGTATGTTATAGTAAGATATATCTGTATAAATAATAATAAAGCACAAAACAAGTTAGTGATAAAACTTGTTTAATTATCAATCCAAAGGTCCAAATCAACAATAAATTTATTAATTCGAAATAATAAATAACCTTAAATAATAACTTATCCTACTACCTTCATATTCTGATACATAAAAAGCAATAAATGATCAATACTCTAAGCAATAATTGAAAATCACTGACACCGTGGCTGATCCTAGTGGGAAGGCAAGGTAGTGCACAGCACATAGACAGCCAAATTCAAGGGCGGCAAAATTATCAACCAACGTAGGAAAAATAAAGACCTGATCTAAATGTAACAAAAACTTTGAGTAAACAATACTCTAACCTCTAACTGGCCTGCTCACACATAGTAGGCCTAACCACCTGCTACTGCGATATCATCAGCGCATAAAAAAGGGCAGCCAATTTTAATTTGCACGTGGATAGCTGATGGTCTAGGATCAGATGTGACTGACACACTTGTTTTTCAGATTACACCTCGTTGCATCTAGTGGGCAACAGCTTTTTATAACAGTGAGTTTACAAGCCTCATGCTTGATTTATTTGCCTAAAGTTTTCAATAACTTCAGTTTCTAGTTTACAGATAAAATAATTCATGTCATCCTCTTTACAATTTGACAGCAATTATTTACTGATTGTAATCACTGATAAGACATCGTTCTTCAATTCTTTAATTGGATCAATGATTAATTATAACTAGCCAGTTAGCAAGAAATAATAATCATTTCAAGAAAAATTACTTTATTGTATACAAAGTAGCACTTTCAGAATATTTAGATTCTTTCTTCACCTTTATACAACAAATTAAATTCTATTCCATTTTGTTAACATTTAAAATTAAATCAAACAATATTATTATGGTAACTAAGATGCATGCTGCACTAAATGAGGTTTCTTATTTTAATTTTAAAAAGTTTTTCATATTAAATTATTATTATATACAATAATAAATATTTATATATAAAGAACTTCAGTAAACTATTAAAAATACAAAAACAAGCTTTAAAGCCGAACCAAAAACTTTTTTTATTTAAAGTACTTTCGGAGTACTTTAAATAAAAAAAGTTTTTGGTTCGGCTTTAAAGCTTGTTTTTGTATTTTTATTTTGTTTCCCGAACCTGGTCTCTGTTTACTATGTAACATTGAGCACTCAAGTGATTAGACTGAACAGTCACTCCATTCTATTTATAACTCGATGATACCAACAGACTGATGAGGGATGTAAAACATCTAAAATGCATATCTAGATCCTGATGTATAAATATATATGAATGAAAGTTATACATTTCTGTTCTATTAAGAATCTGTTTCATTTTGTCTCTAAGTGAAACTTATCAAAAGGTGAACTTTAAAAACTTATTTATTTATCTATTTAAGAAACCACTCCCATGATCATCTCTTATAGTTTGTAAATACAGTACTTTCATAATTTTTGGACATGAGACAAATTAACAAAAAATTTTATATATATATAAATAATGTATATATGTGTGTATATATATAAAAAAAATATATATATAATCAAATCGCTGAAAGTGCTTAGTTTTGTTCTTGGTAAAAGTAAAAATGTTTATTAAAACACAACAATAAAAATTTTTATTAAAAATGAATATATTAATAATGTACAAAATAAATTTTAGTAATAACAGTTCACAAATTAAGCTCTTGATAAAATAAAATCATATGTTATACAATAAGCTCTTGGTTTAATTAATGGATTAATGAGAAAAAATGCATAACAAAGATAACAATGTCTGTTAGTAACAAAATCTGTTAAATTTCAAATTTTATGCTAAAAACATATGATGATGATAATATGTGTATAGTGAATTATATACATTCAATTAGAATCATAACCTCTTCAAATATTCAAAATTATTAATTAAAATAGTAATACCATGGTTCACTTTTTAGCATATATAGGAATGAATGAAACCGATAAAAATGAAATATGTAATTGTAATAAACTCAATAAATATTATACTTTAACTTACTTTTTACTTTATTTTACTTTTTTTTGTGAATTTATTATACACTATAGTATACACAATATTTAATTTTAACAAGAAATGTTCAATCTAGTAAATTTTCTTCTATTTCTTGGATTTAAATAATATCTTATGATACTGTATTTGTAGTAGTTTAATAAAACATGTTTTAATGTATCAGATGTAAAAGTTTTAATTCACAAAACTAAAGAATAAATGTAAAATTTCTATATCAGTGATAGCAAATTCAAAATAGTCAGCATATATATCAAGGTTTGCCATGATATTTATGCCAGTGTAGATATGAAAATAATTATCACAATAAAACAAATATTTACACCTATAGGCACAGCTTTTAATTATATATCTGAAGTATATAATGAAGATAAAAATAAAAATTTGCTATAAAATTTTCCATGTGACAGAAAAATTTTGATACCTACTAAAATTGGCACATATACCATTGACACATATTTGTCATCACCGTTCACCTTTGGCACTTTCAAGCCATGATTCATAGAAATACGAATCCTCCATATTACAGTATTTAAATTATGTAAATAATTACATAAACCGTGTCAAAATCTTTATACAACTGATATCTTAAGTTATTTAAAATTTTTTTGATATACTTAAAAAATATATTTGATAAGATTAATCCCCCATTTGTTATGCCTCTGCATAACAAGTAATCTGGCAATGTACTCTGTTGCAAGATATTGCACAGTATAAAAAGGAAACTAGTATTTTTGGGGCATAGTAAATATAAAATGAGGTTTAATATTTTGGAGTAAAAGATTGTGTTATTAAATCACTGCTTATATCTTCTTGACTGCTCCATGGCAGATATTCTGTCCCTTGCTCTACTGCCCATATCATTGCTTCTAATACACTATTACTCTATTCCAACATTTAATCATGTACCTCTACTGCATCAATCAGTATCTATATCCACAAGTTGAAATAAATCATTTGTTTACAATTGGGATGTGAGCCTACATCCTATGGAATTCCATGACTTGCCTTAGCTCACTATGCTATTGCAATTCTTTGGGATAGCTAGATTGAAGAAATTATTTCAATACAAATAATAAACCATGCCATATGATTGGAATACCCTATTGTAAACTATAATCAATAATCAAGGTATACAATGCTTTTTTCTGCTATATTTAGGGCAATATGGAAGAAAAATTGTTGCTCACACTTGTAATGTGCTGCTCATTGATAATTTGTAAGAACAGGGTCCATTGAGTGTGAAAGTGTGTCACATGTTGCCATGTGGTATGAAATTCATGGGTTTGGCAATCCTAGTCTATGTAAATACATCACTTTTTTTCATATATCAATTGTTGCTTGTTACATAATACCTTATATCTGATGATAAATATTATTATAATAATAAGTTCCATATTCTTAAAATTATATAAATCTCTAATCAACAAGATCATACTATTTCCTGTCTAATTTGCATTTGCATGATTTTATACAAGCCATGTAACATTACTTATATGATCTGTTTGCCATCAGCATTACTAGCATAACATTTCTGTATTTATTGAATTTGTGTGACCATATCTGATAATGCATATTGCCAATTTCTAGATCATATTTAATGCCTTTACATTTTTGTTACTGTTTATCCCCAATGGACTTAAATATATCACTTACAATCTGTTTCATCTCACCATGGAAGTATACATGAAACCATTTAGGCCAGCTTTATATCAGTTTATTTTCTGAAAATTTTTTCTGATGAACTGTACTATAAGAATATGTCAGGAAATAGGGATGGTATCTTCCAATGACACAAAACCACCAAATTGCACTAAATGTCATAGTAACTACTATTTCCTTTTTCTTTCAAATACCTATTTAGTGATTATGCTATTGTTTGCCAATAATATATTTAATAGGAATATTGTATTACATATTTGGTATTTGACAGAGTCATTGAGACAAAAATGCAGGTCAGATAACCTAGTGGATTTTGTATACAGTACACCAGGAAAAATATGTGGATAGCAAAAAAAAAAAGGTTAACAACACCTGACCCCAAACTGCCACTGAAAAAACTTTCAAGACAATTTTCTGTTACAAAAGGTAAGTAAGATTTCTGTCAATTTGTACATCCTATAATGTACTTTGTCATATATATAATTTTGTAAGAATTTTTTAAATATTGTTTTGCCATGGTAGAATATACATTAGAAGACTATTGTGTCTTTTCAGATAATGCACATTGTCTAAATGTAAGTTATAAAGATGCCAGTTACAGTCATGGCCAAAGAATGCAGAATTGCTCAAAAGCAGTAACAAATTTTTATAGCTACTGCTAAAAAGTAGGAGAAGTGGTGCTATCACATTCATGATTCGTAATTAGTGGATCAAATCTACATGGTGAAGTAAAATGTATTTTCATAGCATTACATGTTTATATATAAGCAAAATTGGCAATTTTTAATGATATATATGGTATAACTAATTTGCTACATACTACTGATGCATAGGGACATTTCATCCACCTATATGGCAAAAGCTTTTTTTAAAAAATGCAATGTAATTGCAACTGCTAATGACAGTTCCAACAAGAACCATGCAACTAGTCGTTTTGGCACATACTGCCACAAAATATATGAAGGCATGTTTTGGCATGTATGTGTGTGTTGTGTAAAGAACTTTAGGGGGTTTTATGCATCATATGATTAAAGCTGATGGCAGGTTTTAAATTACATATAACAAACAAACATTGAAGGGTGCTCTGGTAGAGTATGCTTAAATATATAGCATCAAGTTCAATAACTGTAATGATGCAGCCCCTCAAAACAAAAGTGAATATATGGGACTGGCAAAATATTTATTCATTAACCATAGTGATTATGGTTAATGAATAAATGGGGTCTTGAAGTTATATAATACAATTGTAATACAATTGTGAATTGCATAATTATAAGTAACATGGCAAATTTAGTGCAAAATAATACATAAAATAACATCACAAACTTTTTATTAAACTAGTTTTGATTTGAATGTTATAGAATTGTTGATACATTCAATCTATAGGAACATATTCAAAATACTGAATTGCAAAATGTAGCATCTCAAAATAAGTTTTCATGAGCATAATGATAGTAAATACATTTTTTACTGTAATATGTTTCTTACTTTACAGAATACCATAAGGTCAATGAGAGACAACAACACATTATAAGTTGTATCATTTCTCATTTTTCTATTACAGATAAAAAGGTAATGCTAATGAATTCACAACACACTTTCATACATTCACCAAGCCTGAGATAAGAGATGGTTTGTAATATGCTGTTTCCTAAGGCTAGGTATTTATATCAAAAAGCGGATATTTAATCAGCTGTTGGATTTTGAGAGGGATAGGAAATTAGCACTTGATGATGTAGTCATTTGAATAGATGACATCACATGGCAGATATATGTTTAATAACTTTTATTATTAGGTCTGGCGTCAGTGTACATAGATCCAGTTCAATTATGAATATTGCACTCACTGTTCAATTACTTCTCTGTTTGAAGGAATGGATATTGTACTGTACTGAACTTTAGGCTGTTTTTTACTGT
>WUQG02446482.1:0-13218 GCA_011317285.2 Androctonus mauritanicus
AAAAATAAAATTTCAATAAATATGTTAGTTATGTGTACTTTTTTGAGAAATACTCCTTATTCTTGAAAGGGAAGGGGTGTTACATTTGTATTTGCAGGCGAGTGGCAAAGACCCTAGGGCCGGCCCTGACTAAGCAGTCCAAGGTTTCAACATTAACTTAAAATACTTTATTTAAAAGAGAAGACCATTCAGCTAATGTGCCATCATCAGCTCTTTCAAGTTTCAAGTTAAGAGAGTAACTTGAAAGAGCTGACGATGGCACATTAGCCGAAAGCACTTCTCTGTTAAATAAAGTATTTTAAGTTAATAGTTGAAACCTTGGACTGCTTAGTAGTGCTAGAAGTTAACCCAATTTTAATATTATACTGTCTAAAGCAGTAATCTTTCAAAAGTCTATAATATGGAAGGAAAGCAGATCATGATCATGTCACATCATACAAATTGCATTTCTCTACAATATGATTTTATTGAAGTGTTTATTCAGCACAAAATATCAAAGAAATATTAAAAATTCTGTCATTTCTGAATCTAAACAAGAATATTTAACAAAGTATAAATGATAAAAAAATTATGATTAAAACTTACAACAGAAATTTTTCTGCAACTGACAACAGCGGAAAGCCAACCAATACATATGATCATTAAAAGTGCAAATCTAATGTTTGAAATCAGCTTCAAAATAATTACCACATATTTTCTAAATGGTCAGAACTGTCTGAAAATGTACAAATTGTTGATTAGAAATACTGAATATCATTATATTTCCATTTAATATTAACTGATGATTCATATATTAGTTGTAGCTATGTTTATTCTTTAAAAAAATCAATCTACTCATTCCCAATTTTATCTGTTAAACATCCAGTAAATTAATATTTTTGAATTTATTTAAATATGAATATTCATATGCATCCACATATATTTAATAATATAAATGAGAAGAAATAGACATTTTTAGGAATAAATATGGTGAATTCAGAAGTGTGACTAGTATAAAGAGAACCCAATGAGATCACATTATATATTTTCAACTGTATTTATGTTGTATCCAATATTCAATATCTATAAAAATATTAATTTATGTATAGTCATACATATCTCATATTTTTAACAAAAAAAAAAATTGAAAAAAATTAGTAAGATAATGATCTTTGTTAGAAATAAATATGATGGATCATGCAGCTACTGCAAAAGTGTGATTGAGTTGATGAATCTTACAATATTATGAAAAATTTTTCAATTTTTAATTACACTGTGCCAACTCTGCTTCTTCAAAATTTTTTTCAGAAAAATTTTGTAGCTTATACTCAAGTATACACAGTATATTATTAGCAAATGTAGACAATATTCATTTAAATTTGAAAACTGAAATACATAGCCTGTATAAATTAATATGCGAACACAGTAAAAAGCTCAATATTTAATCACCAATGTTCAGTAACAGTGAATTAAATTTTCTATATTTATTAATAAATAAAATTTTGTGTAACATACTCATTAAAACCTTTAATAAATTTAAAATGTTTATTTCTTGCTTAATGCACTGTCATTCATTCATTAGTATGCTGCATTAATAAACCATTGAAAATATAACTTACGATATTTATTCAAGGAAAATATTAATCAATATCTTTAAATTTAATTTTATAAAAATAATTATGAATTATTATATAAAGAAATCAAATACTCTTGCAGTAAAATTATAAATATATGATTATTTACAATTAAGATTTTAGCAATGCAAACCAAATTTAAATGAAGACTATAACAATTTATGATTAACAATTGAAATTTAGAATTTCAAACTGATTAATAATTCATCAGAATTTAAAATTTTTTTATAAATTATTATATTAAATATATAAATAAATGTTATTTGAAAATCCTTATTATAATATTTTGACTTACCTGAATTATCTAAAATATCTTTGAAATTAATCTGATTATTATTCAAATTAGTTGAAGCTAATTTTGTAAATTTCCATTTTGCAATTTCATATAATTTTACTTTATTTTCTGGATATAAACATGAGTTATTAATAGCAACTGATTTTCTTTTTAAATTTCTTGTACTTTCTTTATTGAAATTTGATATTTCAGAATGAAGGATATTTTGTAGCAATTCTTCTTTAACAGAGAATCCATTCTTTGATTTAGAGATAGCCAACTGATGATTTTGTACTAGCTCCACACATGATGATACACTAGATGATTTTGAAGAATGATGACTAGCATTATTACTATTTTCTTCTTTAATAAAATTTATTAGCTTAGAACTATTTAGATCATAAAATCCACTTCCTGAAGACTGTGAATCATCAGGTGATTTTTTTGGAGTAATTAAACCAGTATTTTCTAATTCTAAACATTGTAATTTTTCTGGAGTGTTTTTTGGTGATAATTTAGGAGATCTTTGACTAGATGATTCAAAGTTTATTGATGGATTTGTATGAATATTAAATAAAGATGTGTTAACATTTCCAATTGTTGAAATATAATCTTGACATTCAGAATCTGAGAGAGGTGGTGTTCGACTTGGACTGATTGGAGAATATACTCCTGTTAAATTAATTGCTGCTGGCTTTAAAATTTTCCCAGGCTTTAAATTATCAAAGTAATATTTTGAATCTAATAGGTTCTTATTTTTATTCTGTGGTGATATTTGCTTTATATTTACAATATTTTCTTGTTGGTTGATTAAACTATTTTTTGATGTATGTTTTAAAGGTATTTGCAATTCTTCTTTTATCAGTTTAGGAGTATTTGGAGCTTTTATTATTTCAAAAGAACATTCAGGAAGCAATGTATTAGAAATATCAGAATTACTTGATATATCTTGTGAAAAATCTTTTGCAAGAGAATTATTATGTTCTGGTTGTTTTGGACTATTGTTTTCCATTAAAGCATTTGTAATAATTGCTTTAATTCGGTCTTCAAAATTTGGTATAATAATAGATTCACGAATTGTTAAATGTTTTTGTTCTGTATTTTCTTCTATTTTTACTCTCTTCTCATTTTGTTTAATAGGAGATTTTTTAAATAAGCCATTAATGCCTCTTTTAGACAAAATAATTTTTTCAAGTGATGCTAATTCTTCTTCAACATTTTGCAGTTTATTATATAATATTTTTCTTTCTGATAATGTGGAAGCAATTTCTTTTAAAATATGATCATGTGAAAATTTACCAAATTCATCCTATAAAAAGAAAAGTTTATTAAATATGTATCTTCAAAAATATTTAATTTTTAATTAATTATATAACAATGATTCTCAATTTTTTAAATAGATATAAATGTCATTTTAAGGTTTGATTTTTATCAGAGTAAAGTTATTTTTTCTTTCAATCTCATATAAACATTATAATTTCAATGATGCTATAGAAATAATTTCTGTATATAACTAGCATTCATAGTCATTATTATTGACTGATTATTCAATCACTTTTTATCTGCACAAAAAATATATTATAAAATATATATCACTAATTAAACAGATTATGTATTAACCTCTTGCATACCATTGAATGTGCCATGTGTGGCAAGACAGACAGACAAAATTTTAAAACTAATTTTTTGAGTTCTAATCAGTTAATTGCAGTTGTGTTTAAAGTTTTTAAAAAAGGATCATAATGAGTTTCTGAAGATGGTTCCTACATATTTTCTGGTTGAAACTTCTTATTTTAAATTTACCAGTATTTAATTGGGTATTTTTTGGAAAATTCACTTTTTCCTCCATGTCTTTCTTTATATTCTAGATTACTGTATTTGTGTTCTGATTACATGTTGAAATAAAGTTTATTATCCAAATATTTGTAAAAACTAATTTTTTTATAGTATGAACTGTAAACATTTTAAAATTTAAAAAATAATATAGATAATACCAAAATTTTGCTTAATTATATTAAAACAGGCAATATTTTTTATTAATTGATTTTTTACTTCATTTTCATTGTATTTTTATCAAAAAACATGAAAATACTAATATAAACAAAGATCCCCTATTAAAAGGAGTGTGGCACTTTTATTGTTTTATTGCTGTTAATCGTTTATTGTCAAGTCTATTACTTTTTGGAAAGTTTGGTATTAGGAGTGATGTGAGAGTCAATCATTAGAGAATCCAATAAAAGAAAATTAAAGAATATTATAACTGTTTATGTATGAGAAGAAACAATTTTTGTTTTTGATTTTTACATTAGATTTTTTTTTATATAAATTCAAAAATTAAATATTAAAAAATATTTAATATTTTTTAATATTTAAAATATATTATATTTTATATTTAATATTTAAAATATATCAAAATTTTCAGTAATGAATATTAAATATTAAAGAAAAAATTATTGAAATTAAGGAAAAATATATCAAAAAATAAAAATTATCAATAATAGTAGCAATATTTCAATAAATTTATATAAATTTTGAACTAATTACATGACATATCTTAATTAATATTCATTACTGAAAATTTGCATGTGAATTGATTTTTTATTGATTTTTTTTTAATGATTCAATTTTTCTCATTTATGGCTTGTTTTATTCAGAAGACCAGCCATTATCCAAACATAGTAATTATTTCATTGGATAGCTAAATAGTCATATAAAAATATTGTGTTTTCAGTGATCTCATATATGGAATGAAAACATCTGAAAAAATAAAATAAAAAAATATTGTTAAAAATAGAATAAAAAAACCTAATAAATTACAAAAATTTCAAAAGATTTCGATGAAAATTAAGATATTTTAAATTTTTGAATATTAATTCGGTTTATATTTTATTAATTGCTGGCATGCAAAAGGTTAAAAGATTAAAAAAATAGAGTAATTAGATTGCATCAAAATTTTTTTTAAAGTTAAAATCATATAATTTGATCTCATTTTATTACTATTATATTAATTAATTATTAATTATATGATTTCTATAATATAGTATTTGTTATCTATTATACCAGGTTCTTAAAGAATTACATATTGTCATTAATATCAAACTGCCTGAAAAAATTTTTAGTATACCTGTATAATAAGGCAATATCATTAAAGTTGCAAGCTTAAGTCAGTTCGATTTATGAAAAAGCTCAAAAGCTTTTTCATAAATAAGCTCAAACTTAGATTGCCCCTTAAATATCATTTTAAATCAATAAATCATATTAATTAAGTTTCAAAAAATTATTCTGGGACATGCAAGTGATAAAAAAATGATAGATTGTGCAATATTGTCTAATATTTTTCATTCACAGTCATAATTTGAAGCAGGGTTCGCGTTTTACTGCTTTGAACGGAATAGTCTAAAAGTATATGTTAATTTCTAGCACTTTCAAGCAGTTCCAGTCATATACTAGCAGATTCATGTTTTACTGCTCTGAACGGAATAGTCTAAAAGCATATGTTAATTTCTAGCACTTTCAAGCAGTTCCAGTCATATACTAAAAAACACACATTTATTTTCAAGAGGAGCACTTTCGGCTTTTGCCCTCATCAGCTCTCTGAATACAAGATTTTTTTTTTTTACTAGTTCTGTTTACTGTTGAACCTGTTAATACTTACTGTATAGAGCAGTCTTTGACGTATTAATATTATAAACTATATGTTTCATATTAAAATGAATGAAAGAAGATATATGTTTTCATATTATAATTTGTTTATTTTAAAACAGAAATAAAATCCTTTTTATATATATTAATATCATAAATAGAAAACTGAAATGGTTCAGCAGAAAATACATCATAACTGTAGATAGCATTTAAAAGATGTTAGATCATAGACAAGATTGTGGATCAATCAAATATTACAGTACAAATCTCCTCTAGTGGAATAAGTCTGTATTAAATTTTTTGGTGATTAATTATTATAAATCAAGGCTATAGTGCCACAATCTGTTGAGTTAATGATTAATTAAATTTTTGAATTTTGAACTAAGGTGGCACCAGGGAGATTTGTGTTGTAATATTTGGTTGATTTAAAAAATAATCCCTTAATTAATGTATATATGAGTATATTAAAATTGCGGATTTCCAGTAACTAATGTCTTCATATAAACTAATTTTTATTTTTAAATTCAAATACAAGGTGATTTCTAGTTTTTATTACAGATTTTTTTCTTATATTTGAGCTAAAAAATATTTTTATAAATGTTTTGTTAAAGTTTTGCATAATCTTCCTTTTCCATACTGCTAGGATTTCAAAACAATAAAAAAGAAGAAATTAAACAAATAATTCATATGCAAGTAGATGTTTTTATGTTCTTGGATATAACAGATAACATTTGTAATGAACAATTTTTTCAATCCCATAATGTTCATTATAACAGAGTTTTATTGTATTTTATATAACATATTTTTACTTATTTTTATGAGTTATAGCCTTTTACACAATTTTAACAGTTATAACTTTAGAGGGAACTATTGCTATTGTTTCTTGTTGTTTTGTTTGGTTTTATCTTTTACATAATCTTTTAAGTGCTATTAATATTTGCTTTTTACAAATGAATTTTATATATTTGATTTTACAAGCATTGTACAGTAGACTCTAGATTATCCAGGAGTGGATTATTTGGAAAGCAGATTATCCGGGAAACCTTCATCAAAAACTTAAAAGTTAAAAAAAAAAATCTTCCATTTTTAAATAAATTTATCAAACTGAAATAAATCATAGAAATCATGTTTGACCAAAGATGTAATTTTTTGGAAAATAAAATCTGTGACGCAAGTTCACGTGATAGCATTGTAAATAAATTAAAACATATGGGTTATATTCAATCTGTTAATGTAACAATTATATGTTAATTATTAAAATACCAATTCTTATTCTACACTTATTGCTTTATGCCAGTGGTTCTCAAACTTTTTGAAATCGGGGCACACTTAAAATCCTACAAATAATTGTAGGCGCACTATATACAAATTTCTGAGAAATATGTTATTACGTGACAAAGTCTACGTTAAAAAATGGCGTCTATATCGATCATTTCTAGCCACGTGACATTTCCCGCCTTTTCTGGAAAAATGGCTGGCATCATCCGCGTTGAGAAAGAATCCACTCCATATTGTCGAAGTATGAATTGTGGACGAATAAAATCGAAACAGGCAACCCTAAATCAATGCAGAATGCGTTTGTTGATTTGTAAGTACAAGTATTTTTATAGATCATTGCTTATTTCCGTTGGAGAGAAATCAAACGTTCATCATTTCTGTAATTAAATGATATAATAGAATAACTATATTTTATCTCTGGACACATTTCTTTGGAATATCATAGGGCGCACTCGGAAATCTTCTAGGGCACACCAATGCGCCCTGGCGCACACTTTGAGAACTACTGCTTTATGCTAACATATAATATAAACTAACAATTTAATTATTAGATATGGCCTATTCCCACACTTTAGATCAGAAATTTGCAAACTATAACCTGCGGTCTTATCTGATATGCTGACATTTGTTCTTTAGGAAAGAAGTTTTATGTATATAAACACAAAAAATAAATAAAAATTAAAAAATACCAAAAATTATTAAAAATATTCTCAATATTTATTTCCTAAATTTAATAAATACTGCCATTCAAACATTATAATTTTTTTGAAAAAATGCTATTGTTTAATTCAGGGATTGCAAAAATCATCATTTTGTAGATTATATGTTAATTGCTTTGCTACAAATCACTAAATATGGTAGCAAAGAAAGATTTTTGTTATATATTTCAATGATATCTATAATTCTCTTTATAAATATAACCATTTAATATAACATAATTCCTTCAGATATTTTCTGACCATAAAGAATCTCACTATATGTTGTAGCAATAAGCTTAGCTAGAATAACTAGTTAATCAAGAATAGCTAGTTCAATTCTAATCAATTGATATAAACTTTCATATGTGATGAGTAATTTACCTAGTAATGGTCATATCTCATTTAATTTATCTAAAAATTCATAAGCTGACTCTATATTGTAATTGTAGCCTCTAAGTTTATTTTTGCATCATACTGTTAGATGTTCTTCCAAACTATAAGTGGGTGCTGTTGTTTTATCAACAGACAGACTTTAATTGCACAGAATTTTTGTGGAGTCTGATGAAGTATGAAAATCTAGGATATGACAAGGTCCTGAAAGAGCATGCATTACATGGAATCTTTCAGGAAATCTAGAATTTTCTTGAGAAGTTTCAGTAAGAGTACAGAGACTTCTCAAAAAAAAGTATTCTAAATTATGCTTGTCATGTCCTAGACTTTTAGGCTTTTTCAAACTCCACAAGAATCCTGCACAGTTATGGCCTATTATTGATAAAATCAAAGTACCCATATATAATTTGGATAAAATTTTAACATATGATGCAGTGATAAACTTAGAAGTTACAGTTACAGTATAGTCAGTTTTGAATTTTTAGATAAATTAAATAAGGTAGGATATTATCAGATGAAGTATTCATATATAATTAAATGCAATGCAACAGACTTGCATTTAATTAATAATTGGTTACTGAATAATAATCTAACATTAAACAAAGATAAATCTCATGTTCTTTATTTTTCTAATAGATATACTGTTCCTAAAAATATATATATTGATATCATCTTAATTGCCCATTTAACCAAAACTAATGATCTAGGTGTTATTTTTGACGATAAACTTTCTTTTGTAAATCACATTGCTTCAGTAATTAAAAAACTTAAAATCAAATATGGTGTTTTATATAGAAATATTCATTATATTGACTCATATCAAATCAGGAAAATCCTATTTTTTGCTTTTTTTCTTCCCTTAATAGATTATGCCTTAGTTATCTGGGCTTCTGCTGCTGTATTTCATTTACATAGAATTGAGCACGCTCTTACACAGGTCAAAAATCTATTCTTTGATAAATTTAAGTACTCCATTTCTTTTGAAACTGACATTAAATTCATTACTATTAAAAGTCGGCTGTTTCTAGTCGATTTTTCGTTATTCAATATGTTTCTTAAAAATTGTTTTCATTTCAGTAATATTTCATTGGATGTTCCATCTAGAATAATGAGAGAAAGACATTTATTTATAACTAAAAGATGTAGACTTAAAACTTCTAAAAGATCTTTCCCTAATCG
This sequence comes from Androctonus mauritanicus, assembly GCA_011317285.2. NCBI lineage: Eukaryota > Metazoa > Arthropoda > Arachnida > Scorpiones > Buthidae > Androctonus > Androctonus mauritanicus. Next base: position 9,075 of record WUQG02446482.1, read on the forward strand.
CATAGTTCTTAATCAATCTCTTGTTGAATATGATATCTTTAATTGTACTTCCGATAAATGGACCAAAGTGTTAAGAAATCTAAATGTTGCTAATAATTATGCTTACCAATCTAATAATTTACATTTTTGTTCATGTATCTTGTATTTTTTTCTCTCAGATAGTGTCCAATATTTAATTTGGAATATATCTGATTTGTATAAATAAAATAAATAAATAAATTCTATACTCGATGATGAATTTCTCAACAGATGACGTCATTTCAATCAGTACAAATTATTGAACGGTGTGGCTGAATGATCAGTAATAGTCAGAATGATCAGCAACTGATCATACTAACAGTAATGATCAGTACTAACAGTATGTCAGTAGATATAGATGTAGATATTTACGATGTAGCATGAAATGTCAATATCAAAATTTAAATATGATTTAAAACTGAATTACAACAGAAATGAAACGATATGATATTTTATGAAATAGTTGAAAATATTAGATGTTTCGATTATTTCATCTACATATATAGACCGACAACTCAGTCCGGAATGAATAATTCTTTTACGTCTTAAATTCTGTTTTTCTATAGTACTACTTAATGAGATATATGAATTTAGGCACAAATTACCAATTAATATTTTGTAGCATCATGTGTTCCACATCATACCGCTTAATAACACAAACCAACTTAACATATAATAAACAGATTTTATTATTAAGCCTAGCTAAAAATTCATGCTATTTGCCATTAATAATAAATATGATCAACAGGATTGGCCACGTGGAAACACTTCAGATTTCTACCGTAAAGATCAGATTCGATTTCCAGCACTTAGAAATATAATTTATGCGATGTGGACCAGGACCTTTGATACTAATAATGACCGTCTCAGAACATGTGGTAGATAATTTAGTCGAATCGACCTCCAAAATCATCTTCGTGAAGGAAACAATTTGTGGCAAAATTGTTATAACTATGCCGCTTAACAATTTGTACTGATTGAAATGACGTCATCTATTGAAAATTCATCATTCAATATAGAATTTATTCTCAAATACTGCCATCAGATATATTTGATAACATCAAAGACCTCTGTTAGATACATACAGATTTGTAACAGGTAACGAAGTTGATTTTCTGCTATTAGTTATAACTGAATGTAATTGTCTGTCAGCAAGGACTTTGCTACGTAAGCAATGCAATTGCCGATGTGATTCATTTTAATCATAGTAAGTTATCTTTTTATGCCATCCAACAATTTTACCCAATTTCCGATGGAAAACAGGCTTGTAAGATTATATTATGTATGATTTACTAGCAAGGGAAGGAAGAAAATTGTCCGACGCCGATTTGGACCAAACTTTGTTTGTATTTAGTAATGTATGAGTAATAATAAAATGCAAAATATTACGTCCCCTTTATTGGTTGTTAAAAAAATATACGAGGTTTTATATAAACCATTTTTTTCTTACGTGTAATTAATTATTAGCAGTTAGAAACAAAATTATTTAAAGAAAGTGAACAACAAATATCTAATGATCTCCCCGACCAACGTCGTGGACTTTAGTCACAGCAATAAACAGGGAAGGATGTTTCTAAAAATATTACACGCTTAAAACGAATGCTGTCGGCAATGGCGGCAGTTTCCCGCCAAATTGTGGCGGCGGCGGCTGAACTGCGAAGGGAATTATCCAACGCAGACCAAGCGCATATACATTTGCATGCACCTGGCAACATCATCCGCATGAATTCTTTGGTGCCAAACCAACTGCAATCGCCATTATTCACAGAAATGTTTAAATATGCCTGGCATTGAATAAATCTAAGTTTATTCAATGCTCGGCCTGCTTGCCGAAAACATTTGTGTTTGAAATGCTTTCTTGTAAATATGCATCAACGTAATGAAAGTGAACATAATCATGAATAATTACATTAAAACTGTATTGATGATTACAATAAAAATCTCTTATCCTCTAATCATTAGTGCAATTTTCTGAACTGCTCGCATACTGTAGTATGCAAACAGTTTAATCGAAATCTAAAATGACATCTTGGCAATACATATCTATCTATTTGCTTAATAATGAATGTGAAAATCGAGTGCGAAACGCAGTTCAGCCGCCGCCACAATTTGGCGGGAAACGGCCGCCATTGCCGACAGCAGTCGTTTTAAGCGTGTGATATTTTTAGAAACTTCCTCCCCTGTTTATTGCTGTGACTAAAGGCCATGCCGTTAGTCGGGGAGATCATTAGATATTTGTTGTTTACTTTCTTTAAATAAAGAAAGTAAACAACAAATTAACTGCTAATAATTAATTACATATACAAAAAGAATGGGTTATATAAAACTTGGTATATTTTTTTAACAACCAAAAACGGGAACGTAATATTTTGCGTATTATTATTACTCATACAGTTCTAAATATGCCCAAAGTTTGGTCCAAATCGGCGTCAGACAATTCCCTTCCTTCCATTGTGAGTGGAAAGCGGCATCATCCGTTGACAAGACAACTCCCAGAAATCGCGAATATGTGATGTTTAGGTAGTTGTGAAACATTTCACTTGTGTAATAATTCGTTTTATTCTTCATTGTATATTTTGAAACCTACCAACTAATAAATTATTCCTAAATTATGATTTTTTTATAATTTTAATCAAAATAAAATATATTCTACTTTGTTGATAATGAGGTCTCTGCGATCAATCAAAAGAAAATTAGCTATAAAAATCTATCAAGACTATCATCTTTATAATTACATAAGTCATCAAAATTAAGTTTTCAAAATAATTTAAATTATCGATTTTGCTAAAAAGTCAAAATCAAATGTGTGCTCCTTACATAACAGATAAAAAATAATCCTAATATATTGTTCGTTATACAGTGAAATACAACAATTTATACAGGTATTAAGCATATTGCTGTCTCAATAATCACTAAATTAAGAATAAACATGATCTCGGTAATCCCATTTTGTTAACATGTCTTGCTGAAATAGTGGATTCTTAAATTAGTAACTTCAGTCTACAAACTGTACATTAATCTACATCATTGATAATATCTCTCCAGTGTCTTCTACCTCAATGGTTTAACCTCACAGGACCGAAGTATACATGGAAGTCTCCAGAGTAATCTATGCTACACACTGGATAGCATAGATTACTCTGGGTCGACATCCGTCTATGTGATGGAGTATTTTACGTGGCAACGGAAATATTTTCATTTAAATTCTTCAATGTTCGAATTTAGGATGATAATACAATAGCACAAATATGAAATCATCATGAAGTTACAATAGAGCATCATAAAATATAGTACATACATCATATTGCGAGTATGTGACATCATCTTGATCAGCAAATTGAATCCAAATGCTTTCATAAATGATTAGGCTATATAGTAAAATGATATTGTGGGGTCATTCATTCTAAAGTAACTTGTAAAATTTATATATTTATGGGGTTCGGGCTCGACCATTGAATCCATTCTTCAAACTTCTTGTTAACTCTACCATGGTTATGGTTAGTCTATGGTGGGATATAACATTCGCCGCCACCAAAAATATGTTCTGTGTGATTCGGTAGTTTAATTCATTCTAAACTAATTTAAAAATTCACTTAAAGTAATTTAAAACTTTTTTATTTGTAGTCAGGTAGCTAACATCAAGATAGCGTAAGGGTTGGCATATAATCTGTATTATCCACTTGAAATTCCCCAAAATATCCTGGCTAGTATATTATAATGAAAAAGATACCAAACATTTTTTTGAAAGAATTGCTTGATTTCCAAACTTGTATGATATTTAGGAACGATTACATATCATTAAAATAATCTCTTATTTTTATCTTAATTTCAAATGTTTAAATATCTATCAAAATCTCCATAATTTTTATAATCCTAGAGGTTTGAACGTAAGCTGTTTATAATCTGGTGAAGCTACAGAGAATTGAATCAAATACATGTGTCCCTCGTATAATACGGTAGATATATTCCTAAAACACACCGTGTTGTGTAAAACGCGATATATGAAGCTGAAGTCAATACAAAAAGGCGAGTTACGATCCAAAAACAATTTAAAAACAAATAACTTTCTTTAATTCCACATAAGAAACTTAATTTTTATTAAGAATATTAATAACACGAAACATAA
>WUQG02446493.1:0-13217 GCA_011317285.2 Androctonus mauritanicus
AACTGTCCTCTCGTTCTTTAGTTTTCTCTTTCATGAATGCCATGTTCTTTGGAAGCTTGTTTAGATCAAGTTAATGGTCTTTTAGGCTTTCTCCACGTGAATACGAATTCACTTTTTGAATAAAAACTTATATATCATAGCGAGCATCAGGATTTTAGAGATGCTAAGGTGAGGCATGACCAAAAAAAGGTTGGGAACCATGCAATAGACTTTCTGGTAGAGAAATGGATCCTTGGATATATTTCCTTGTTCCTATATTTGGTGTCACAACTAATCAACTAACCTATATGTTGATTAGTTAATCATGCCATCGAATTGCATAAACAATGTATTTGCTGGCTTCAGACCCCTTAAGAGCTATATGCTTAAAAGCGCATTCTTATATGCTTATATGCTTAAAAGCGCATTCGGCATGGATAAATGAAATATACTATTGTGCATTCTGTATATATTATTCTGTTTATTTACCATTGACAGTATATATCTTGCAGCATGTTCGCCATTGCTATTGTATATACTTTCATGTACTTTGTGCGCGTACTAAACGACTCTGTTATAAGAGATAATATATATCGCGTATCAAGATGGCTTCTATAATTAAAGTCTCGATGGATCCATTTTTATTCACATTATCAATTCGTCATCGCATACACACGAGATATGAACTGTCATGGTATGACGTTATGTTGACATTACTTTAGTACATTACTTTACGAAAAATATTGTACACTTAAGGTGCATTCGTCATGATCGCATTATTTCATGCGATCATGACGAACATAAGTATACAACATTTTCCGTAACATTTTATATGGAGGATGTTTCACATGTATTGAGCAAAATGGATCAATGATACAACTTATGGAATATACTATATAAATTGTCACTAGAAAAACGTGCTAGATCTAATAAAACAAAAAATATGAACACGATGTTAGGAAAAGTATATTGACTATTTCCTACTTTATATATAGAGTTGTTATTTATAAATGCACTTATTATAATCTACCCAATTTCGTAATTAACAGTTTGTATAGTAATTTTAAAAATAGGATATAATAAAAATAAAATCTTTCATATTCACCACAGTTTGAAACAGAAACTGATAATCGTTGATTTTTATTAATGTCACATATTAGAATATAATACTGAAATCAGCCTATAAACTCCAATTTGTACGAAAATCTTCCATTGCCTATTTATATTTTTTAAATTACTTGATTTATTTTGTCCGTTGTGCCTACTCCTTCGCTTCTCTATTTGAAATTCATTACTGTACTACTTATAGAAAAATTAGCGAAAATCAGTAAAAAATTAGCCTAAAATGAAAATATTTATTGCAGTGCTATATTAATTTAATTATCGTAATTTAAAAGTTAAAAAAAAAATTAAGATATATTTTAAAGGAAAAATCCGGAAAATTTTCTTTTTTGTAAATTCACTTTTCCTATCTAGTTTGATTATAAATTTAAAAAATTATATATATAATTTATTAATTTTTTGTTGAAAATATGAAAGAGCAACCACAACTACCTGTATCCTCTAATCTGAAATAAAATTCTTTTTTATATCTCACTGGTTGAAGCTAATTTTCTATCTGCCAACTCTTAAACTGCATTATTTATGTAGCCTAACCATTTTTTTCATGTCTCTACAGAAATAACGTCTAAAAGTACATTTTTTTTATTTGAATTTTTTATTTTTTCGATTATTTTAATTTCGAATTTACAATTACAGTTTTCTATTGTGTTTAAAAATTATTAAGCATATAAATTTATTTTACATATTTAATTAATAAATGATTTTATTAATTTTACATATACTGTTCTATAAAAAATATTTATAAATTATCAAATTTTCTAATTTAAAATCTTTAGAACTGACAATATCTTTAGATAAAATTTCGTGTATGTAATACTGTACTGTAATTTGAGATACTTCGAATATATTTTAATTCAGTGAATTATATACATCTGGTTTTGTTTAAAGTTTTTTTATAATTTTAAAAGTCGATCTTATACTTTCATAAATATTCGGATAATATTCTTTGAATCATAAATTACAAAGTACTTAAGGATAAGAGAAAAAGTAAAACTAAGATATTTCGATTCTCTCTTAATGTCTCCCATCAAAACATTTTCTACACTGGCCACATCTGATACACTTAGAGAGAAAAACCGACAATAAAACTGAAGAAATAAAATAGAGCCTCCCTAATAAATCCCATCATATGACGCCTTTCCCTATACAGATGTCGTGAAGTTAGATACAAACAACCAGCCAATGCAGTTTAGAAATGGACCACGACCAAATTGTTACTGGTGAATGTAATAAAATAATAAATGGAATAGAAAAATGTGTCGTATTGTCGACTATAAAATTCTATTGAATTCTTTTTTGGCAATACTATCATATTTTGTGGACGATATTTAAAACGGTTTTTTAATTGCTTTATATAATCTAAAATAAAAAAATATATTTAGTTACAATTCGGGTGTTTAATTTTAATTTATGCAGTTCTTTCAATTAAAAAAATATTAGGAAACGTCAAATATTTATGTTTAAATAAACATAAATATTTAGCGTCTGAATTTTTTTCTGGAAAACTTACCGAAAGGAGAAGAGGTGTTAAGTGACGTACTGCGATAAATGAGTTTAACTGAGTTAATTTATTTGGTTTATAAAATCGTGTAATAACATTTATAATGATTAATTCGTGCAAAGTGTGCTATTTACAATTAAAATCATTTGTTTTAGTCGTTTTGTAGTGACCTGAAACAATCGATTGTTTCTCTTCTATCACATTTATGTCTTTCGGACACCAGAGGTCGTGCCAATTAGGTCAATCGAAAGATAAGAATTTCTTTCGGCCTACAAGAAACGTCGTTGATTCTATGAAATAATTTTACGAAATATAAAATATTTATTTATTAAAATTTTATACAGACTTACATTCAACGCATAATTGTTTAGACATTTTTAGTTTCGAAAAATAATATCTCTGTTTTTTTAGTGAAATAACCGTAATAATAATTTTTTAATAAAAGCAAATTTTAAGTTTATTTTAAATCTTTATTTTTTCATTAATGGAACTTTTGTGTTGCCTTTATTGGTAGAAGTAAAATCGACATTCATCCAAGAAGAGCGTCCTTGAGAATTCGCCGAGTTTTCAAAGGAACGGCTGGCCTACCAGGCGCCCGTCTTGTCATTCGTCTACATTTTATAGTCGATTTTATAGTTTGCCCGGTTTATATGCAGGAAGTACGATAGGATAGAAATTAAAGGAGTAAAATTTTTTTCCCTTTCTTTTTACATTTCTTTTTTCTTTTTAAGTTTTTTCTCCTCCTTCGAAATCAGATCCCTTGGTTTACGACGGAATGCGCGCTAGTAGAGCAAAAGAACGAGATAAAGAGTTTAAAAAATAAAAATATCAAAATTTAATATACATTCCTTTTAATTAAAAAGCGTAGAAATAATTTCAAAAATATAAATAATTAACGCTACTACTTGTCATATATCACAAATTACGTTAAAATTAAAATTTAAATGTACGTGCATTAATTAAAATCGCTATACTTTTACTATATTTGATAAAAAGATAACAGAAATGATTTATTTTAATAAATAATTTAAAGGTTATTACTTCCTTATTTTTTTTTATTCGAAATTTTTACTAACAATAAATATATATTTTATGTAACAATGCTTGCATTTTAAAAATTATATAAACAGAATTATTTACTTTGATTCAACATATTATTCATTGTACATACAAATAAACGTGGCAAACGAAATAAATAAATAAGTAAGTTTGCAGCCTGTAACACTATCTTCTCTGCCGAACTGTTTTACTTTTATGAGAAGCAAACCCACAGGTGAATTATACTTTCTTTAGTATTGAAGAATACTGCTTATATATTATGGATAATTCTTAAGGGAAATTTGAAAATTGATATCAATTCAATTAACTCGAGTTATTAGATTATGTAAAAATATCCGGAATAATCAAGTTAATCGAATTTTTTTTTCTTCATCTCGATTATTCACGTGATATACCAACATTTAGATGAAAAGAGGTCGGCAATAATTTCAACCTTCCAAAGGACTTTCAAGGGCAGTGAATGCGATGCCAAATTATAAACATATCAAAAAATTTAAAAAAGAATATTTTCGTAAAAAGAGTGGGCCTATATATATAAACTGGGTCAATAAAGATAACGCTAGCCGTCATTTCTGTTAAAAAGAAACGAGTGGGTTTATTTTGGCGAAAAAATAATAGAAAATAAAATAGAAGATGAAAAACAGTAGTGAAAACAACCGAAGAATATAAAATCGAATAATAAATGACTTGGCATCTGAACTTATGTCATACTTCCGTCGCTTAGCAACCCGACCCTTCTTGGATGGAAAGTAGCCTACGAGTTCAGGTGACATTAGTTTTGCAATAACACATGCTTTACCTGTAACGGTTTTTTGTAGGTCGTAACTCTCGCGTTTTAATATATTTTTGATGCTAGCATTCCAAAATTCGGAATTTAAAATTTTTTATGCCATATTTTATTAAAGTTTTCGATTAAAGTCATTTATTAGTATAGATTTAAACGGTTCAGATGGAGATATGAAAGAAAGCCTAAATATAAGTTTAAAAATAAAAATTTAATTTAAATTTTTTTTCTGTTGTTTGTAAGGACATACGTAATCAGCTCGAAATCGTTTTAAACGAACCAAAAACGTGAATCATTTATGTTGAGTCAGCAATAAGTACAAAATCGTCTGTATTTCGAAGCGTTTTCATTGTTATCCAATGACTCAAAGGGATTTTTAGATTTATTTTAATTAAATAATCTAATAATATATTTATTTCGAGAAAAACATCTTTAATGAAAATAAAAAAAATTTATCATCATTAACCAGTAAAGTTGGATTTTGCAATTTTTTCATAAGAAAAAAATTCAGAAATATCTGAAAGAAAGATAATTTCGGTTTTAATTTTTTCTCTTTTTTTTCTTGAAATAACTCGAAACAAATTTTTCTATAGTTTAGAATATCTACCACAAGTGATAAGTTAACAGTGTGTTGCTTTACTGTGATTAACTGTTGGAGGCGCAATGTTCATCGATTTAGGAGTGAGTCACTCCCCAAACTTGTCCTAGTCCCGTCACGTCTTCTGTGTTAGCCAAGGGAGATTAAGCTTAGCGATTATATTTGACGGACTCGTTTGACGCTGAAGAAGCGACATGCTAGGAAATGAAGAAATATGAGGATGAAAATGATTTACGTTTGAAGCATATTCATATTTAATTCTTTATCAGCCATCGAAATCTTTTCTTTTCTATAAATTCCAAAAATATTTATAAACCGCTATTAGTATAAATTTTTATATAAACTAATAATTTATAAATAAATCCTGTTTTAATAATTAACTAATAAAAATATTTTTTAAATATATAATTCATTTTAATAAGCGAATGCTATTTTTACAAATAAGTAAAAAATTTTGAATATTTAAAATGTGCCTAATTAAAATTTAGTTAGGTGTTTTTCCTAAAAAAATTCGATTTGTTAAAAATTCTGCAAAATTTTATTTATTTATTTGATTTATTAAAGAATGATTAATGATCAAAGTCTCTAAAGTTTAAAATTTCTTTTCATTTAAATGTTTATAAATACAATTCAACACCGCGAAACCAATTCGAGAGACTAAATGAATAATTTGACAGAAAATTTCTCATTTTATCAGCTTCAGTCACGCTGTTTTTGAGACCCGTAGGATGTAATATAACTTTTTCGATTATGTGAAAATGTTCAGACATTCTTTTCCTTTCCTTTTCTTTCTCATTCTTACTAAATCCTTAGAACGAACAATAATATATTACCGTGCTAAATTTAGCAAAAGTCTACCACAAACGGATGGCAGATCTGTTTGTGCTAGATATTTTCTTTATGTAAGGAATTACGATGATAAATCAATTATTACAAACAACACAACAAAATTCTATATTTTATTATATTTTTATATACAAAATAGAGAATTCTGCCAATAATATTATCTGGCACCTACCCAAATATAGTTAATTATAAATAAAACTGGATCGTTTAAAGATAACCCGCGTCAAAATTTTATTAGCCATGACTGAAAACCGGAAGTTTTAAATTCTCGCTATAAAATATTAGATTATAGCGAAATGACAAGATAATAGCACCTGGTGACTGAGTTTCTAGTAGAGTAACATAGTTCTTTCTAAACGTATAGAAGGAAGCGATCAAATTTAAATTCACCCATTTAAATTTAATCTGTAGATAAATATTTAATCGATTTAAAGCTTTTTTTTATATTGATATAATTTTTTTTACAAAATTTCATTTGTTATAGATTATAAATTTTGTTATTTAGGCATTACTAAATTAATAACCGATAACTCGACAACACATTCAAGTAGGAAAAAAGAAAATAAATTGCTTTTTCGCCTACTTTCCTACTGAATACGTGAATAAAAATAGATTGCTGAATTATTGTTTATTCTATTATTTATTTGTTAGACTCAGTAACGAGATAAAACACTTTCTTTCGTTTCGATGTTCTTTTTAAACACGAAACGATTCACGAAAATAAATTACTCGCTTAGAAAAATATTTCGAAAATTGACGATAATGATTTTTGTGGTAGAAGTTTGTTTTCGCAAAAATTAAAAACAAACGACAAGAACATATGACGATCCGGAGAATAAAAAAGATATTTGGTTCAAGGACATACCGAGAGAAAAACATTAGTTATAAATTATTCCAAAATTTCCTGGGTTTATTCTGTTGAAGTTATTTTCGAGTTTTCTAATTTGTACATCAAAATAGAAACACTGGAAATTTTCTAATTTAAATTCTTTTTAAACAATCAAACTATTTCGCGTTTTATAAATTATCCACGTGATGCGATCCAATTAAAATAGGAAAAATTACGCAAAAATATTCATTACTTTTTCAAAAATTACATTTTAAAATAAATTTTTAATACTAAGAATAATTGTTGATAAATTTGTTAAATGTTTTAAAAAAATAAAGAAAAGTTCTAGTTTTATATGACTGCGATGTTATTCGGGTCAGGAAAAGTTTTCCGGTTTAACAAAAATAATTTAAATGATACAAATATTAAAACGTTATAATTATTTATAATTTATTAGCAAATGCTATGCATCATATGAGCTTAAATATAAGACTATTTATTATTTAAAATATTAAGCAATATTAATTAAAAATTTTATATGATCTCTTATTACATATACTGTGCATATTTTTTGCAGATTAAAAAAAAAATGCATATTAAAACTTGAATAAAAGCCAATTACTTTAAGGAGTTAATTTGCAATCCATTAAAAGCCGATTTAAAAAATAAGGATTAAGTTGATTATAATTTTGTAATTTAATTAAAAAAATAAGAGCATATTTATCTTGGATATTGTCTTACATGCTAGAATTTTAACTATAATTCTTTGCATGATAATTTTTTAATTTTTAATTTTAATAAACTAACAAAATAATTTTGTGAAAGTAAATTTGTATTTATGAATAAGTCTTTTAACTGAAGGTATTTCTTCCATAGAAAAAAAAAATATAATTTTACGTAACAGTTGGATTAATGTCGTTTATAAAAAAATAACGGAAATTTAAAAATTAAGTAAGGGGGAAAAAAAGAATAATTCAAAGAAAAATAAAAAAGAAAATAACTACACAATACTCAACTCAATGACATCCACCAATGTCACCAGACACGACGAAGAGATGGTTGGATTGATCGATCACTTACGTCACATAATGGTTGACGTCATAGCTCCATGTGGCCATATTTACAATCATGGCAGCCATGAGGTGAGCACAATGATCATAAGGTGAGGATGTTACGTCCATTGCTAAACTGGTTAACTAATATGCTAATCGAGTTCGATATATCCGTAAGTAATCGAAAACGATTACGTTTTTCACTCTGATCAATTACAGGTTTTCGCTTTCTGAAGATGAAAAAAATGAATGTAAAGCGGTTAATGGCACCCAGAAACTATCCACCTTTTTTTAACATTTCTAAACGATTTGAAAATATTTTATTTTCATTTTATCTTATTCGATAACCGTTTAGGGAATAATTACTAAAGAAATAGAAGAGAAAAAAGGAGTGAAATCTTATGTCGATATTCGTTTGTTGCTATGGCCTCAGCTGTATCAGCTGTCAGATAGAAACGCGTGCGCAAATAGCTTCTTATTTTTCTGATTTAATATTCCTTCTTATAAAACACCAAAATGAACTCTAGCTATTAAACGATAGTTCAGGGTTATAAAACTAAATTGAATTTTGTAAATTTTGGATATTAGTCTGTTTACAATTGTAATTATTCATTGCTAGTTAAAAAATTCTTTATTGTAGTTATTTAAAATTTAATGGGAAGTATAATGTTCGTTAATTAAATATATTGTTTTTATAATTATTAGTATAGTCTATTTAAAATCTATTTATTAAATTTTGTATATGATGCTAAATAAGCCTAGAATTTTAATAAACTGTAAATAATAGTTGCTCTACAACTTTATTTTATTAATATAAAATGTATTTCATTGTGATCTTAATCCAGAAGTAAGTAACTTATTTGCAGTTTTCACATTCTGTTTTGAGTTAACATGTATTAATTGATTTGTTTTTATTTTCTTTACAAAAATGTTAAAAAATTTAAATAAAAAAATCATAATGAAATTTTCATTAAAAATTATAGAACCATACAAATTTTAATGAAAGATTTAAAGTTAGTAGATTTTACTGATCTATAACTGAAATACTCAAGATGTATTGCTATTTTTACTATAGACCTACTTAATATATTGAGTAAAAAATTTATTTGAATGTTTACATTCAAAAATTATTTATATATTTTATTATATTGCAAAATAAAGAATCTTATATGGCATCTATATTTTATATTTCTGTTTTTCCATATTTGTAGTTCATTTGCTTTTTATATATTTAAGAAGTCAAAAACATTGTTTATGACTTTAATAGAATAAATCATATTTGTAAAAATATAAATGACAATATAAAAATTCATGTAATAAATATATAGGATAGTTAATAGCCAGTTTAAAAATAATGTTGTTCTGCAGCTTTTTTTAATAATTTGTACTTACCAATAAATAAATTCCTCTGTATAACCTATATAGTCTCTATAGAAATAAATTTTTTTTAAATTTTTAATATCCTATGTTTGGTGTTTTAGTTCTAAATATAACACACTTTAGCATGTAATAAAAATATACTATATTTTCTAGGCAATACTGTAACATCTATAATAGTAAACTGATATATTTGTTTATTTAAATTATGCGATTGAAATAATATATTGATATTGTAAAATATTGAAAAATTATTAAATTTATATTATTTTAATTTTTATCCAAACTGAAAGAATTTATAGAGTAAATAAATATAAAATTATTTCAGTTTAAAATATTATATATTTTAGTATTTTAAAATGATATAATTTTATGTATGTATTACTTTATAAATTCTTTCAGTTCAAATAAAAATTAAATTAATATAAATAATAATAATTTTACAATATATTTTTTTGTAAAGAAATATGCATAGGCCTTTTTTGATATATAAAAGTAATAGAAATATTTTATATAATTATAAATGAAAAGTTATATTAATTTTTTTTAAAATAAGCCTAATAATTTTTAATGAAAGTACTAGCTATCAATTCTGTTTTTAAGTAGTTCTGTTAACTTACAAAATTGCTTTTGATTAGGCAGAATGGTAAATTGATATTGAAAACAAAAAAAATTAAAAGAATATAATTTAAATTCTCAATTTAGTCTGGATTTGTATCTTATGATTAATTACAGATCAACATAGTATCTTTAGATTAATTTCTTCCAGAAGTATATAGTTTTGTATAAATTTTCAACTTTTTAGATAAAATGAAATTTTCAATGCTTTAATTCCAGTGCTTCAATAATATAAATTAAAAATATAATAGTATTTAAATATGTAATAAATTTTTTATAATTGTTATATTATTAAATAATAATTATATTATATATTATATTAAATTAATATATTTATATTAAAAAAAAATTATCAGAATGTTATATAGCATTAACTAATTCACTTTCTAATACAAGGTCAAGGAATATCTGAACTGATTTATTATAATAGACTATTTAATATTGATTAATATTGATATTTTTATCAATTTGATGATTATTATATTTTTCGTAATTACATAATTTATTGTAATTATTCAAATATACATATGTGTGCATATATTTTATTTTCGTGCTAAGATTCTAAATTTTAATATTACATTTCAATCTGAAATAAAATTTAATTAAGATAGCAACTAAGAAAATATACTTTTAAATGTTGTTCTCCTATTTAAGTGAATATATATTACCAATTGAGATACTATTTAATAATAATAAAAGTTTTTAATTAGAAAATTGAAAATAAAAGCATAAATAAAGAAAATGAGTCTATTTTTGTTTTATAATTACTTAAAATTTCTAAAATTATTTTTATTTTTAAATCATTACTTTATGAACATTTTGTAATTACAATATTTTCTTAAGTTTGATATTACTTTTTGAAGCTATTGTGAAGAGAAAAATATTGCAGTTTAATTTATCTGCAGTATGACAAAATTTAATATAGAATGAAAGATAATTTTATGCAGTCTAAATTTAACTAAAGAAGTGGGTGTTAAATCTGAACAGTTTATGAGATATACAATTTTATAGGTTATTAGAGAGCTATGGATTCACTCCCCTGATACACATTAAGTTGTGAATTCTCTATGTTAAAAATTTGTACAAAAAAAAATATATATATGTATATATATTTTTTTACTTTGTAAATATATATATAAATATCTTGGAAACAACATAAAATTAATATCTTAGTTCTTTAATAATGCTTTGATTAAATAATATCGTCTTTTGATCTATACTAATTATTTTGCTGCAGATGTACAAAATTCTTATAAAATAAGGATTAGAAAACAATTTAGGTATGTTTTATTTTTTTATGAATAGTTTTTTCTAAAGATCTGTTTACATATTAATTTTTATTAAGATATTCGATTTTGAACTTTTTATTGAAATTAACCAAATTGACAACTAGGTCTCATATTAAAATAAAATCTAAACCAGCTTATAGAACCTTAGAATAAAATTTAATTTTATTCTAAGGTCCTATAAGCTGGTTTAGATTTTGTTTTATTGAAATTTGGAAATATAATAAATATTTTCTAAATTTTATTTATTTTATATGATTTATTATATAAGTTGATGATAGAATTTTAAATTCAAATGACAAAATTATAATAGAAAAAACTAATTACCTTTTTAACATTTTTTTTATTTTATTTTATTTTTCTAAAATTTTGCCACTAGAAAAACTTAGATTTATTTTTATATTATTGAATAATTATACAAATATTCTGACATAACTTACAATAATGTTGCATTTTGTAGGACTTATGATTGATCAATAGTTCATATGTTTGTGAGCTCATGTACAATAGTTTAATACAACAGTTCTCAAGGAAAATTTGTATGTGGCTACATTAACAGCTATAAGAAGTTACTGATAGCCACATTGATTTGAAATGCTGTGATAAAGTCACAAGATGACAAAATATTTTTATTCATAAATAATGTATTTGTATCCTTTACTTACAAATAAAAATATTTACTGTTAATTATACTTAGATATATAATATCTAAGTATAATTAACAGTAAATATACTTAGATTACTCGAGTAATTACAAATTAATATTTATCATAATTACAAGTAAATATGATTATAATTAATTATGGGTAAATATAATTATAAAATGGCAATTATACTGTGTATAATTACCATTTTATATGCTATTGTAACTGTGTCTAATTGCCATTTGCACACCTTTAGATTTTCCAAGAAGGGTCCAGGATCAGCCTATTAAAATCCATTTCTTAATCTTTTGGTTAATCAGGTTAAGGTAGACTCTAACACTTATGAATATTTCATGAGTGGATTTCATCACCATGTATATCTCTTATAATTTATAGTAACATGGATTGAACTTAATCCAACTTTAGTGTGATAAAAAATGATAATTTGTTATAGTAAATGGAAGTAAGAAATTTTTTTATCTAACCATTCAATTTTTATTTGAAAAATGATTATTTTTTAAATTAATTAAATAAGATATACTGTTATATTTTAATAAGCTCAGACTGTAAAGGGTGTTATATTTTACTTCCTGATGTAAAAAAAAATTGCTCTCTCTTGATCAGTGCTGTATATATTTTTATTTTAAGATATACTGATTTGAATTAATACAAGTATGATCACTTTACTATAAGCATACAATAGTTTATTAATGACTTCTGTTAATTTATTCTAAATAGTCTTGCTGGAGCTAGGATGGACAAACAAGGTACTTACCTTGTATAAAAAAATATGAAAAGGCAAAGAAATATCACAAAAGAAATATTCATTTGTTATTAGAGGGGCATTTTTTTCCTCAACCATCTAAATTTTGTCTCTGCTATATACGATAGTTTTATAAACACAATAAATGGGATTTAAATGCAGTTAGATTTGCTATTTTCTTAAACTCTATCATCTACTTACAGATAAAAATATTTTTTTATGGTCACATTAAACTTTCCTGGTAGCTGCATGCAGCCACCAGGAAAGTTTAATGTGACCACAAAAAAATATCCACACTTGAAAACTACTGATATATCAACAGCATCCGTTTTACATTAGCATTGTATTTGTTAAATATACTACAATGCTTTATTATATATTATACAATAATGAATAATGGCAGTGGGCAACTGGTAAATATACAGGGTGTTTATAAAGTCTTGAACTGATAAAGAAAATTTATTTTAAAAAAACTATTTCAGATATATACATACTTCTTTTTTTATTTTGATCCTTATTTCATAAAGTTTTTTTCCTCCTAAGTACAGTATTAGCCAAAGTGATGTAGGTGGCGCTAACATTGGAAACTGAAAATGGCATCTATGAAGGAAAAAGCTCACTGTGTTCTGTGGCTTCATGAGAGTAAATCACCGATTAGTGTGCAAAGAAGATTTAGGAATGTATATGGACGCGACCCTCCCCATGTTAACAGCATCAAGCATTGGTATGACAGGTTTATAGAGACAGGCAGTGTTGCTG
>WUQG02446504.1:0-13217 GCA_011317285.2 Androctonus mauritanicus
CGATATTGTCAGGGAATTGAAGATGTACCTGATGTATCTAGATTACGAAAGATAATGATCAGAGGAAATTTTTGCAAGGTTGATCCTATTAGGTTGTTAGATGGCAGGATGACTAGTATTTGCAAGAACTCTTTAAAGGAACTCGTTCAAGTACACTTTCCTGGGTCTGCCTTGATTGAGGGTTCATCCTGTTTACAGGAACAATGGACCTTGATAGATGTGTTTATCATGTTAAGAGGAAGAATTGGGGCCTTGTTAGGAGAGTGTTCAGTCAAATATTAGGTAGGCTGTAACTGTTTTTAAGCTCTTCAAGTCTGCGGTCCCGGATGACATTTTGCCAGTGTATTTACAACAGGGCATTGACATCCTGGCCTCTCCTTTATGCCGTGTTTTTAGAACCTGTTTGGCTTTTGTCTATATTCCATGGTCCTGGAGGCAAGTAAAGGTTTCCTTTATACCTAAGCCTGGCCTAGTTCTAATAACGAGGTTAATTTTATCGTCCAATCAGCCTGATATCATTCTTATAGAAGACGATGGAAAGGCTGGTGGATAGATTTATTAGAGATGGAGCTTTATTAAAAATTCCTCTTTGTCGCAGTCAATTTGCTTATCAGTCTGGCAAATTGACTGAAAATGCTCTCCATGAGATTATGTCACTCATTGAGAGAGCTATTGGTTACAAGGAAATTACCTTAAATGCATTTCTTGATATCCAAGAGACTTTTCACTCAACTTCTTTTGAGCAAATTAGCCTTGCTGCTATCAGACATGGATTATTCAACAATTATTCTATTGGATTGGCTCTATGCTGAAGCATAGAATTGTTTATAACATACTTTATGATAAGGAAGTTAAGATTCTCACAGACAGCGATTGTTAGCAGGGGGATACTTTCTTTCCTTCTTTGGTAACGGGAAGGATTTCTTCACTGTTGGGTATGTTGATAACATAGCTATCATTGTGGTAGGAAAATTTCCCAGGACTGTTTCTGAGGTGCTTCAGCTCTCAATACAGGTCTAAATGGTGTGATAGGGTTGGACTATCTGTCAATCTTGCTAAGACTGTTGTTATACCTTTTACAAGAAGATAATTGGTGGCATTAATTGAACCGTCTTTCTTCGGTAAAAAACTTGCAGTTTTCAGGACAAATATCATGGTGTTATGTTAGACAAAGGATTGACTTGGAAGCCTCATATGGAGTTTATTAAAAAAATCTCTCTAGGCTTGTAGGGGTATTTTGAGTAAGACTTGCGGATTTAAACTTGGGCTGTTATATTGGATGTATATACCATGGTTATGAGGCCCATTATTACCTATGGTGCCATTGGTTGATGGCGAAGAATTTTACTTAAGATTTGGAGAACCGAACTTCAAAAGATTCAAAGGTTGGCCTGTCTGAGCATCACTGGGGCTATGAAGACTGTTCCCACTGCGGTTCTTGAGGTAATCTTGAACATTCCTCATTTGCATTTATTTGTTGAGGCGAATGCCCGAAAGTGTTATTATAGGCTCCATTCTTGTGAAGAAGAATTTCTTGAACCCACAAAGTGAAGCATTCATCTTTTAAATGGGACAAGTCACACAGTAACATTATTGAGATGGTTAAGGATCACATGGTGCCTAGATTTAACTTCTTCAGACCCTTCAGTGTTGTTTTCCCAATTTGGAGGGCTGAGGAGGGAAATTTAGATGCAGTATCAGAGGTTGTTTAACTGGTAAAAGAATAGTTCTAAAACAACCACTGGTGTTGGGAATGTCTTATTCCTATTCTCTCGGACGATTTTCAACTATCTTTCAGGCAGAAATTTACGCTATTTCTGTTTATGTTAGAATTAATCTTGATAGTAGATATGTCAATAAACATATTTATATCCTATCTGATAGTCAGGCTTCTCTTAAGGAACTTGATAGCTCCCGCTTTACTTCTAAGCTTGTATGAGATTGTCGTCTTCTCATTGAGGAACTGGTTAGTAGGAACAGTGCAACTTGTTTGGGTGCCGGCGCATAAAGGGATTGAGGGGAATGAGGTTACTGATGGGCTTTCGAACCGAAGGGGCTTCTGATTCCTTTATTGGTCCTGAACCTGCTTTGGGCATCAGATCTGATGCATTTGGGCGAGCTGTTAGGGACTGGTTGGCAGCTCAGCACCTGATTTACTGGAGGTCTGCTCTTGGACTTAGGCAGGTGAAAGCTCTCATTTTAGGTTCTTCTGTAGAGAGAACTAAAGAGTTGCTTTCACTGCATAAAAATGAAGTTAGGATTGTTACGGGGCTTCTTACAGAACAGTGTCATCTTAGGGTATTATCATCACAATCCTAATGGCAAATGGCAAAATGGCTCTTAACAAACAATGGCAAACAAACAATCCCAATTAAATGAAGATGCCTAATCTTCATTTAATTGGGATTGTTAATAGCCCCACTTGTAAAAGATGTCAGGATGAGGATGAAACTCATCTTCACATTTTGTGTGAATATGTGACCCTTTTAGGTTAAGGTATGATCTTCTTGGGTTGCATTTTCATGCACCACAAGATCTTTTTACAGTCCCATTGAAGAAGATACTATTTTTCGTGATTAAGACGGGACCTTTTATGGTATGATCCTGTTGGGGATGCACAATAGACAATTGATGGTCGTGGTGCTAGGGCTGTGTAACGCCTCCTTTCCTACACCTGCATCTCATCTACATCTATCACTTCCTATTCTATTAATCTTTCTTTTTCTCATTAACAAATAAGTTTATGGTTTTTAATGTTGTTTGGTGTAATTTTTCTTTGGACAATAGCTTCACACTCTCATAAACTGCAGTTGGGATACATGTAACAACTGATAACAATGGAAAAATTTACCTATAATAAAGACATTATACAAATATATAAATATCTTTATATATTTGTACACAATTACATATAATACAGCAAACAATTAATATACAAATATATTAATTGTTGGCATTAAACTATGAAAATCAAAACAAAATGCCGAGTTGATAGTTAGATATGCTTTCCATAATAGAATAGGTAATAGCTGTATAGTAGAATGCACAGTTATTATGTTATTCCGATTTGGAAAATTATACAGCAACTATTCACCAACGGCGTTTTCGAATCACGTACTGTCGATGATATATGGCCAAGTATACCTGGGAAATCAATTTCATTATGCTTAATTATTCTTTGCAGAAAAATAATTAGCATAACTCGAGTAACTAAAATTACCATTTTATAAATCATTGGAAAGTTTTAAAGACAATATGTATGCAGCAAATATGGAAAAATTGATTTCGAAAAGTAAAAATAATATTATTCCTTTTTTAAAATCTATAAGAAAACATTTATTCTTAATAGAAAGAAGCAGATAGCTGTAGAAGCGATTGTTTCCCAGTGCAGACGTAAAAAGCATTTATTTGCGTGAGGAGAAGGATTACAAGAATGACAAATCAGTCTGCGAAAACTCAATTTTAAATCTTAAGGTGTGCCCAATTCTTTTTATTTTGATAGTACCATTCGTGTTTATCAATCACGGCTGATTAGGTTCTGGAATTTTCTCCACAAAGTAATAAAGTATGGCAGAAATTCATAAAACTTTAACGAAGTACTGGATGGTTGAGAGTAATAGACACCGACAGAAAGAATTAATGAAATTTTAGTAGAATTTTGGCAGAATTTTGATGAAAATATCCGGGCGGGGCATTACAAATGACTCGTTTTAAACGTAATATCGAGTTATTAAGAGGTTTTGTTCGATTTCTTTTTACATCTTCCGATAATTTATTTATAAATGATTAATTTCCAACGAAAGAAAATTACTTCTCGAAAAACGTCTTTCCCAGAAGAAAAGAGAAAACTAAAGAAAATGTTGGTAACTAAACTAATCAAAATTAAAAATTCAAATATAAATAAATTATGGGATATTCTCGATATTTGAATTATCGTGGGTTATCTTTAACATTCTAGAAGAGATACATTTTATAACTGTTTGAAATAAAATAGATTACCGTACATACAATTCTCTTTATAAACCGGTTGAGAACGATTATTTTATTCTAGGTGTCATCGATCTTTGAAAATTCATGGCTCATTTTGAAATTCTTTCACCGGGTTTCGGAATCACTCACCGAGGCGAGGAAAACTACTTCAATCTCCTTCAATGTCTTTGACCATTACTGTTAGTTTGGTGGAAGAAGGGAGAGCAATGGAACAGTTGGTTTGGGGATGTTGAGGAAACAAACTCTTGGATGTAATTCCGGTTGGATTCTGCGGATGGAATCCAAAAGTGGGACAGTTAAACATTTTGTAGCTGGGCTTTGAACGTAAAAGTGTTCGTATATTTAGACTTGGCAGGGACGTGATCAGAAAATTAACTTTCTTGCTGGAAGCTTTGGTCGTAACTATCTTTTCGCCAATTCCTTTTAATGTCAATCCGCCGAATTATCTCTACAACCTTTGAAATTCGGCTTTAAATGTTTTCATTTTATGGACTAATCTATATTTTTCGAGTATTAATAAATTATTTTTAACTAATTGCTAATCCAACTGGCTCACAGAACGAAAGATGATTTTTCAGAATTGAAAAATTACTTTTTAATCACCAAATTAATGAATACCAGCTGCAGTTATCCGGTTAAATTTAACACAGGATTATACTGTCCATCCAATTATATATTATAATTATATATCAGAAACAATAGAAATGATTATTTATTAAGCAATTAAATTACCATTATAAGACAGTTTTTATGGCTCAACTATCGATAAACTTAAATAAATCGTTGGCATTTTTAATTATAGCGAGATTTAATATTGAGAAAATATCCATAATTAAATATACAATAATAGTAATTACAGTAACTACAAAATGATCATTCGGTAAATTCAAGTCAATACAATTATTTTTGTACCTAGATATTACACCAATTGGCATTGGCGTATCAATGACGTAAAATCAATTGGCTATAATACCTATTCAAATTTACACAAGTTTACATACGAACAGAATATTACAATTTTTTTAGATAAAACTCTTTTAAATGTGTCCTAGTTTATGTCACTTAAATGTATTTTTAGTAGTTTATTAATTATTATTATTTTATAGTAAAACATCGATAAAGTTATACCGATTAGGGTCTATTTATATAAGTTAATAATGTGAAGAGCCGAAACGAGTACCACACCAATCCGAGAAAATAGCCTTCCCATTTATTATATTATCACGTGGGGAAACTGGGACGAGAAGGAGCAACTGATACCATAAGCCGGATAAAGCTGCATTTTGTCTCACTAACTCCATCAATTTTTCGTCTTCCAGCACAAAATACAATAAAAAATTAAAATGCCAAAAATATGAAATGAAAACTGAGTCAAAAACCTACACACTGATATAGTAAATCGGGGCAAGATGCTGATCAGAGGAAGTGGCTTATTTTTCTCTAGTTCGTTAGTATTGAAACTGGTGGCTATAGAAGGTAGTTTATTATAACACGCCAAAAATACAGAAGATGGCTATTATCAGATTATCAATTACTCGCATTGGAAATCGAAATATTCGTAGTGTGTGTTGAAATTTTCATCAAAAATTATAGCCAGTTTTTTAAATATTATTATTGATCGTAATAATATCAACATAGCAAAAATTAACATATTTAATGTGTAGCGGAAACTTTAAAGAATATTTTGCTTTCCATGTCGTTCTAATTTAACCATTTTAAGTCAGGTGATTAAAAGTTGCATCTCACCCTAATCCACGAGAAAGATGGCAATTTTTGCTTCAGGATTAGATGCCGATTTTAAATTTTTGTATTTATAATTTGTTTTCATAAATTAAATGATAAGACATATATTAGGACACAAAGATCTTTGGTTCGAAGAAAGATTAAAACTTGCCGCGTAACATATAAACAAAGGAGGCATGAATTGCTTCGATGCTTCAGATAGGCCTAAACCTACCTTACAGGATGTTAAAAAGGAAATTATAGAAAAATGACGATGAAAAATATGGCATGGGCCTATACAATAAATAATTCATTACATGTTTAATGCTAATTGTATATGAACGGCTTAGAAAAAAAACGGCTAAATCCATTTTCTATTAAATCTTTGGGATAGCTTATTTTATGTTGACAACTACTACCGCTTTCTTAATTAAAAGAGATTATATTAATTCTTGACTTTCATGATATGGAGTCACACTAAAGGTATCAAAGAGTCGCATGTAGCTCTCCAGCCGCAACTTGGTCACTATGGGGTGTATACGATACCTAAATATCTGATTTTATTTAATTCTTTTAATTTTATATAATTTAATAATTTATTATATTAAAATATACATGGTATAGCGAACAAGAAGTTTATTGGATGAGTAAAGAGTTGATTTTTGCTATTTATTAAAGTGAATATCATCAAAAGCGCAGTAGCATCTTATCCCAAATATTCGGTGTAAGATGACTAATTGTAATTTTTTTAAAAATTATAAATATGACCCGATTGTTATTTCAAAGATTTTGATTGATTCATATATTCAAAACCCTGGTAAGTTTAAGTACAAAAAATATGAAATGAAAATATTCAAATTTATTATGCGTTTTAGAGTCAGAAAGAAAAAGTTGGTCAACTTTCCCCGATTCACTCTATATAACAAACCACAACTGAAAGAGATCTCGGGAAAACATCATTGAAGACCTAAGTTAAAATGGACTCGGTGAAAGGATCAGCTTGGTATCAATATAAACAGTTCCATTGAAAACGTTGAACAAATTTTCCTTATTACTCGAGTGGTACGCTACTGTATAAATAAACCCTTATTTGCCGTGGCCAGGTATTTGAATGAAACCGTATTATATTAACTAGTAAAAAGATGGTGATCTATCACGTGACTATTTCCGTTATTCTTACGACGACTTTTCACCCTTTTCACTCCAAAAAGGAATACAACGATGTACGAATAGATGGGCTCGGAGGGCAGAGAGTATGGTCCATTTGCGCAACTATGGGAACGTATTATTAATATTAGGCCTACTACTTTTTATTTCAACCGATTCATACGAGTATTTGCGCAACTAGATTACTATATTTAACAATCATTTTAGGTGGATGATAAAAGGAAATCATCGGATTCATCTTTTCAAACGAAAGCTTAATAAATTATAAGACAGGTAGAACTATAAAATAAAATATTTTGAAAACAATAATATTTTAGCTATTAATATAATTTTTGAGATGAGATAAATTTTAAAGTTTGCATTACATAGAGACTACAACATTAGTTTTCTTTGGATGTAAAGTTTTATAGATCCAATATATTCTGTTCAAAAATAGGATTAAGTATATTAAAGTCATACGATATAATATACGCATTACTCAATAATATATTGTATCGTATGCATATTATTCGATTATAATAAAGAATTCTTAATGTAAGGTAGGAATCGAAAATTCGTATGTTGGAATGAATGATGTTTTCATTTTTATTTTATTTTCTGAAGCATTCGTTATCGAATAATGTGCCAATTTCAAACAGTTAACCTTCATTAAAATCCTTAATTTTCCATTTTTCGTAAAAAATTAAAAAACAATAATCATGTATAATTTAGGATCTTTTATCTACATCAAAGAAAAAACTTATACTCGATAAAGAGTAAAAGACAGTTGCAGTTAAAATAAAGTAAACATGTTCAACATATAAATTTATAGAGCATATATACAGTATACAGTAATCTGAGTAAGCATATAATAAAATTTCATATCAAGGTTTTAAATTAACTACAGATCAAGTAGTGTTCCAAAAATTAATAACTGACAGATAAAGTTTATAAAAGTTTCTTTCGATAGCAAATTAAACGTTTCTTAACATAATGAGCAATTTTTTCCAATAATACGAATAAGTAAATAGCATAACTATAAAATAATTAACAAATTTCTTGCATTAAAAACCGAAAAATATGGGTTAGCCCGCTACCTGGAAATGATTACAATCATTCAATGGGCCAATCCGGATCAATGGGCCAGTTGCCGAAATGAACTTGTCTGACTGGTTCCGAAAATGACTCAGTTGCGCTAAAGAATCCCAATGGTGGCCATGTTGGTCAGCACCATAACATTATGGCCTAAACATAATACGATATGAATAAAAATCGATTCAATTTTTATTCGTATCAAATATTTTTTATTACAGATTAATAAAGTTTATTGTTAAATGAATAGATAAGGGATGTATATTATCGATGTAAAGTAATAAAAGACATTCACAGGTATCAGGCAATGTTTCAATAAATGTTATCCCATTTCGATAAAATTTACATCTCTTAACGAGAACCGAGAGAGGTGGAGTACGATAAAAGTGGTTGAAATCAGTTGGTGACTAACTGAAGTAAAAACGATAACTTTGAATTTTTGAAGAGACGCATAATGGAAGGGCTGAAGGTGATCGATTTATCCGTCTCAAGTAATTTATTAAAATCTGAGAATAATCAAAATTCGATTATTATTACACTTTTGATAATGATTCAATCCTGATCATTCTAAATAGACTCGATTGGCTAGGACGTTCCGATAGCATTTGGTAATTTTTATTCAAATTCGATAATATTTGTGGCAGACATTACTTGGTCACCAGGGAAAACATCTTTTCTTTTATTACATCAATAATATTGAGCCTACTTGTTATTTATAATGAATAAGGAAGGCTCTGTGATATTTGAATTTATTCCCATCGGAAAATATTTATTCGAATTATCTTGCTGATGGATAAAAAGACGAATAAACTACCCTAGCATCGCATTTTGGAACGGAAAGAGTCAAAAACATAAAAATTCGAAAAAATCTATTTAATTTATTAATAATATAGTTAGAATTTATTGGCTGGGATGAAATTTTTATTTGTTGGGATGGAAGGAAAGGGAAAAATAACAATATCAAATCTTTCGTTTATTTCTTCCTCCTTGGCAAAATTATTAAAGGAGATTATCTCCATCAGGCCAAGCAGATTTCTTCCTTTCGAAATCGAAAATAAGCTTCAAATATTAAAATTCTTAAGTAATCGGAAACTTCATAAATATTCATTGTAACTGACTTTTATTTTAAGTAGCTATTTAATATTGATATCGGCTAAATCCAACTTCTCGGCAACTTTTATGTAAATCAGCGTGATTAATGTCGAGTATCTGTAATGGCTTTTTATCCCGGTATAAATTAAAACCAGAAATAGCTTTGTCGCCATTTATAAACATAGAATCGACACGTTTTTAATATATAACTGCCTTTAATTGATATCTTTGGATTGGATGTTTCATCATTATAGGTGGGATTTAACTGCCTTAAAATTTTAACTGCTGTTCAGAGATAGTTTAGCTAGACGAATTAGATGATTATTATTATTTATGAGTAAAAGCTATTGTTAGGCAAATAACTTACTTCTATTTACTTTTTTATCCGTATATGAGTCGAATATATTTGGAGTGGGAGATCTACTCTCTTAATCTAATACCCGTGGATACAGTAACATACAGGTGGAACGTATCTCGGAACAGACTAACATACGCTTAAATGTTTACTATCAGATCTAACGTTGATAAATCATTTACCCGGTTGGGAGTTAGTAAATACATAAAGATTAATTAATTAATATCGATAATTATCGGTGGTTGGTGACTAGTAGTCTGATTAGGCGGAAAAGGTAGAAACGAATAAGATTACATGATAATATAAAACCAACCAAAGGCTTAAAAACGACACTGACTTAGATGAAATATTAAAAGAAGTTGCGATAATCTTTAGTTCGTGGAAATTGTATGAGGATTAGGAATAATTTTAGATTTTTGAGATTAGATCGATTTGATCATATTTTTGTGGTGAAAATGCAGCTAAATTGAGAAAGTTTTCTTCCCCAGGGCAGCGTGTTGAATCGATATCGATTTATATATCTTCTGTAGTACTCGGACGATATCCGATCGATAATTTGATAGAATTATTAAATCGAGATGCATTAGTGATAAATAATTTCCAAGCCGTCGGTTGATGTACATCAAAATGCAAAACCCATTAAATGGAGAACAGAACGAATTTATCGAATTTTACTTGTTTCGTATAGGCTACGATCAATTACGGCTCTCTATCGCCTTGTTAATGCATTCCTCTAGAGAAAATTTTCGGACGCAGTTTGGTGTTGGCTGATATTAATAGGCCTAGTGTATTATCAAAGTCACAATTCAATCCATTATAAACATTTAAGCTTATCGATTCAATACATTTATTCAAATGACTTAAAGTTTTACCAAACTTGAATGATTAACGCACTTTGGATCGAACCCGTGTTCTGGTAACGTCTCTTCCAGTGTCCAACAGGCTATTCTCCATTTCTATTTATTTAAATCATCTGATTGTCTTTAGTCTTTCAACAAAAATGACATTTTATCGGTCAACCAGTTGGAAACCATACCGATCTTTTTATTCCTATCAAGGTACCAGTAGCGGTATCGATGTGGCATTTCTGGTGCTGGCCATAGCCTATATCGAATTTCTCTCGGTTAATCGAAGCAAAATAGTATTGGTAGCCAATAGCTTATCATCGAAACATAGGCAGTGATATTTTTGAGCAATTTTCAGATAATTCCAAGTTAAGATAGAAATTTTGTTAGATACTGTATTCTAGTCGCCGATTACATTTAACTAGAACTTAATCCGTTAAAAACTTCGGTAGAATCTGCCGGAGAAATGTCCTTCAGAAATCTCTGTACAGTTCGGCTTCTAATTCCTGCTAACATACACAAGTTAAAACTTAACTTCACATATTAATGAAGTTTTGCTAATTTTTTGTTTTATTTTACTTAAACCGAAATTTAAATCAAATAGGCAAAAAATATTAAACTGTGCATAAACTACCAGTTTGTCGATCAGCTAAGTAACTAGCATCACTCTTTACATTGAGATTCGGAATTCTTTGTATCGGTTTCTCTAACGCCACAGAGAAACCGATACAAAAAATGCAAGGGATTCCGAATTTCAATATAAAGTGTATGTGTAGAGTGATTTAACAGACCAGAGATTATTCTATCAAATTGATTCAGAGATACGTATCTTTTTCTGTTTAACAATTTAAATAACGATTTTTTATCTTTTATCATATATAATAATTATTTACACGCTATTTCCTTTAGAGCATTTATAGATCAATTTAGAATAAATACTATATTTCAGAGGCACTTAAGAAACATTGAATGCCTGCGTTTATCAAAATCTAAACTCGGAGAGGTTTTCTATCTGCGGAGCTACAACTTTTAATTCGCATCATATTTTAACATTCTTTTTTAATTTGCTTTTTGTTAATAATACTTTATCCTTTAATCGACTGTGACATTTGTATGTATTTTGTTATTATCTGGTAAGCATTCTCGTGGGTTTTGGCTGCATCGTCTTTGTTGCTTCATAAACAAACTGGTGCATTACGTTTGAACTCAATAGTATGGAATAAATAACTAAATATTGCAGAATGCTAGGAAATTGTAAAATTAAATAGACTTATTTTATTCTACGGCAATAGTTTCAGTTATAGGGATTGAAATTTTCAAATTACTTTTATAAAAATGAAACATTATTGTTAAAAAAAATTAACTATTTAAAACTTAATGATTTAATGCTTGGTCTTTTAAGTTTTTATAGATTGAAACAGATTTAATGGTTTCGGATATTACATATATGCGGTATAATTATATAATATATATTAAAATTATATAATTATAATATGTTTATATATAATTATTAAGTATCACATATTTTTGATCACGCATGCATTGTTAAATTATCCATTCAATTATTTTCGAAGTGCCGTTTCTCTGGTGATGATGGAAAATGGATTCAAATAACACTGTATATTTAATGTTACGAGTCTATAAGGAATATACGATTACATTTTAGGTGAAAGATATTATCTATCGAGTATTTAAATTTCAACTATATAGCCTACATTATAGATTTTTCCATCTGTTTACAACATGAATTTTAAATATTATCCATATATGGTAAGGTATTCATCTACTTGAAATAAATTTATTTGCTTCGAATAAATATTATCCACCAGAAAACCGATATCGAATATTATTAATGTTTTTAAACGTTTCTTGGAGCGGAACGAAGAATAACGCTATGTATAATCTTTAATATGGCTAAATTTTTTATATTGGCCTATAATGGATCTATTCACTCCGAATAGCCTATGGTAAATGTTTCAGCAATATAAACAAACCGATGATATTTATCTTTAGAAACTTTTCGACCATATTTATCTTTCAATATTAATCGAGAGCTAATGAATTATTTATTAAAAAAATACTCATCAATTATTCGTCTCTCTCGAGAAAATTTATATTATTTCCAGATTATATTCTAAAAATGAATTTGATTCATTCTCAAATGAAATCATTTGTTTCTCACTTAGATGGTTGGGCATACTATATTTAGAAATCCAGCTGGCATCTGAATTATCGGACGATTATTTATTGACCATAAGAAATAGTGTACAGTATATATTATTCCAAACACACACAATTCTCGCTTCACCAACATGGAAGGAAAGAATAATAATAATTTAGCAGAATTATCGATTAGTCTGCAATGAGTTTTGAGTAAAACACCAGTGGGTAATTTCGAAAGAGGGAAAAATCTTTTCGTTACCAATATTCGCCAATCTTTATCAATATTTCCGAGGAAAATAAAGCAATCAAATATTTACCGACCGCTTTAAGCCGCTTTTTCTTCTTCGGACTAAGATTTCTGCCGGTAATTTTAATCTGCCCACAACAATTATATTTTAACATTCTTATCGATTTTATCCCAATTAGCATTTGGCCATCCTTAACAAAAATGAAAAAATATGATACTAAGTTGAAATAGTTATCCTTTTTGTGGAAAATAATCGTTTTTATACCATTTTAATACGAAATATTTGTGCGCCAAAGGGATATTTAAGAGTTAGAGATAAGACATGATAATTCTCTTCCATCGAGAAGATTAAGATATTGGCTCCCCAGCTATTAACTTATATGAGTGACAATAAGGGAGAAAATTTGAAGCGTCATTTCATTAACAGTACCGGTACTAGGCAACAGTAGGGAAAGACCGCCTATATTGGACCCCCTAAGATCTCAAGGACTTGTACAGGACATTTAAGCGGGAAAAGATATAAAAACTGCTCTGTCTAAGAAACACATGTATTAAGAGTCGAACC
>WUQG02446515.1:0-20159 GCA_011317285.2 Androctonus mauritanicus
TTGCAAAATTTTGCAGGTCCGTGTTACCTATATATGTACGTCTTTTTTATTTTGCCGTTTCTCGATCTAACGTTTTCCTCAATCTAACGCGTATTTTCGCCGTCCCCTTGGAAAACGTTAGATTGAAGTTTTACTGTAATCGTATACGTTACTGATATTAAATTCTAATTATTAAGTATCAACAACCGAAAGTAAATGTCTCGTGGATGTATGCAGTGAACAAATAAAGAATAAACACACTAATTTAATAACAAAATATATGCGTTTAGTTGGTTGTCCATGCGTGATAAACAAATTCGAGTTTTATTGCAAACTTTCGTTTGAATCGCTTTGATTTTCTTCGAATTTTGTAATTATTATATATTGTGTGCTTCGTATTCTTGTTGGTTAAAAATATAATTAGACGGTGTGGACGAATTCGATCGTTTTATACTTCGTTTTTAGAACGAATCATCTTCAAAATTACGATGTCTAAAGAATCGAAGTCTCTTAACCGGATATTAAGTAAAGTAAAATTACATTTTAATTAATTTAGTTGTCGGTAAATATAATCATTTTTGATATTAAAATAATCCGATTGAATTGTGTTTTAATTAGCATTCATCAAATTTATATCAACGACGTTAAGTAGTAGTAGTATATGTATAAAAGTATTAGAAAATGTTCGCATCGTAAACAGAAAAATCACGTATGTTGCAAATGGCACACCCCCTGAGGAATTGATAGCTTTCGAGAGAGAGAGAGAGAGAAGAAATCGCAAAGCGTTAAACCATGTTGAGAGAATCGAAGAAGGAAATTGAAGGAAGGTTGGCAGCACTTAAGAATAAAACTTTTTTTCTTTTTTAACTACAAGTAAAGTAATGAGAAGAAGAATATATAAAAGTATACGTGTTTCTTCATCAATCTCTGCCTGCCAGTATACGATACCATAAAAATATCTGCGAGTTGATTTCTTCTTTGAAATCTGTGTACTTTTTGGTCTTTCTGGTACATTGCCAGGACGGCAGCTCGTCGAACTCGCATTGTCATAGCAACTCTTATAATTCAGAACATTACACTTCTCTTCTCCCCGGAGAATAAAAATCTTTGAAACTTTCATGAAAATGGCGAACTAGAAGGGGTTTTTTTTTTTTTTTTTTGTTAAACACTCTCCAACCTAATCATTGTAGAGTTTTGACATCTGTTTATTTTTAAAATAAAATTCTGCATTATAGCGTATGGTATAAATGCCTCAGGCAGCATTGGAAGAAATTCGTCTGGACAAAAAGATCTCATGTTTTCCTAAAATATTCACTGAGCAAATTGCCTAGATATATATAGCATGTAAATATTTTACATTTCTTCCGTATAATTTACTTAAGTATCTTAGACCATTTTAACAGAAGTTCCTGACATTGCTAATCCTTTTATTAATAGCTCTGATTATGCAGCCGTTTCTGGTATTAAAACTTTAAAATGTGTTTTGCAGCGAAGGTTTGAAAGTTAAAAATTCTTTTTTTTTCCAGTTCATCCAAATTATTAACATATATATATATATATATAAAATACGTACATTTTAGAATTATCGCGAGACGTTCTAGCCGTATACATTATATTAACGTTCATTTATAATGAAAAATTTCATTATATTTTCACGTGATTTATTCTAAATTATTTGACACAGTAGGATTAAGAATGTTATACTGTTCCTACATAAATCCCTAAAGATTTGACGGAAAAGCGTAGAGAAGGATAAAACTGTAAGAAGTTTTTAACGATGCCTGAACATTTTGCTGAATTATTAATGGTTGATAGGAACTGTGAAAAATATAAATTTCTTCTTAATTACAGAATTTTACTTCGATGACTTATTTCGGTAGATAATGACGAAAATTTTATTAATTATCATCATAGATAAAATTTAATCATGGTTTGATCTACTTATTACAACATTTTTCTAAGCAAGTAAATTCTATTTTTGATTGGATCTTTGATTACTGAATTTGTTCCTCTATGAGCAAATTTAACTGCAAGAAAATATATGTATTTATTAAATTATATGATAATCCAATGCTGATCTTGAGTTCGAGCTGTATCAAGATGTGATACAGCTTGAAACATTTATATCAATAATGTCTTATAACATGCGAATTTCTATTTGCCCATGTATCGTATCTTGAGTTCAAGCTGTATCAAGATATGATACAGCTTGAACTCAAGATACGATACATGGGCAAATAGAAATTCGCATGTTGTAAGACATTATTGATATAAATATTCAGTAGAGTACTTGATAAACTCTATTGAATATTTAAACCAATAATGTTTCATCTTGAAATTCTGTTTCCATGAAAATCGTATCAACTAAATACGATTTTTTTTATTAATTACCTTTGTCGGTTTTAATTATTATCCAAGCAATTTGTGTAAAAAATCAAATTTAAAAAAATTTAAGTCATTCATTCAAGCCATAGCAATAATTTTGTTAACAGTCGTTGATATTTTTATTCGGACACATTTTCGTGTTTGCACGGTGTTCACAGAATGGAGAAATATTGTTTTAAATTATGCTTAAGTCTAATACGTGATAGGTTAAGTTCAATACGTGCTAAACCATCCAAAGAAATCTTTTCGATAATTGCCATAAACCGATTGGAATCATCATGGTTCCGCACATAATGAGTAATGTTCTAACATTATTAACTAAACTATATATTTCTCTCTCTCTAATTAAAGGAATTTATGAATAATTCAGTTTTAAAGTTCACGTGTTAAATGTATGAGAGAATCCAAATATTAAAGAAATGGAGAATTTTCAAGCGAAGGAACATTATCCCGAAACGTGATTCTCTGTAATCTTGTTTTACTTTGATTGGCATCTCGTTTGCATTTCTTCGATATGTTTTCATTATTTTGCACAGACCTGACACGTAAATAGCTTAATTATTAAGCGGGTTACGGATACCATTTTTGGATTAATCGCGGATTAAGTGAGGTTGGTGAGCCTGGACGAGAAAAAATCAACTCAGTTTTTATTTTCCCCTGATCATTAATTAAATTTTTAACATTTCCTTTTCTTATAAATGTATGCAATAAATTACAGTAGTATTAGTTGTATCCGTGATCAACAACACTCTTCACGCTGACATGTCTTCAATAAATAATAAAATATAACTTGAAGTTTCCTATAAATTAAATGTATTTTATTATTAATCAATATTCTAAGAAAGAAGAACGTATATTACTGTATTTTATTATAACTGGTTTCCTTTGTAATTTTATTTTGTGCATTTGAAAATATTATTCCGAGAAGGGGTCCGTGGCCTTCTATCTAACAGGCAAAGGGGTCCATGGAACAAAAAAAAAAGGTTAAGAAACTTTGGTCTGTACTAAGTTTGAATAAAATACTGTAGTTAAAACAGTTGGAAAAAATTTCTTGTAAGGCTCTCTGATAAGTAATACCGCATTTATTATTCATTCTTTAATCAGGTTTTATGTTTTATATTTCCAAGATAGCATTTTTGAAAAATATTTAGAGACATATTTTTTTTTTTTTTAATTCACTGAATAAGAGAGTCTGCTCTAAAGCATCAAATACTGATTTATATTTAAAGCAGAATTTTTCGTAGAAATCTTTATATATATATATAAATTATAGATTTAAAACTTTGAAGGCCTGTTGTATAAACGAAGACTAACTTAAACCGGGACTAAGCAAGAAACTTGCTTTAGCATGCGCCGAGTCTAAATTTGTCTTGTTTAAACTAACTTGTAAGATTAAGTATTGGTCTAAGCCTTAGACCAATACTTAAAATCTTAGTTTAAACAAGACAAATTTAGATTCGGCGCAAGCAGACCAAGTCTAAAGCAAGTTTCTTGTTTAGTCTCGGTTTAAATTAGTCTCTGTTTATAAAACCGACCCTGAATGTTTATAAGATAAAACAGAGATCGAATGAGGCAATTTCTTCAAATTTATATTTTAAATAAAGTGCTTAATTGTACTTTAATTGCGATTATTTTCTTCTTTGCATTTATTGATTATTGAACACTGCATTAGATTTCTACAAAATAAAACTGATACTGCACTTGTGTAGATTTTTCTCGTCGAAGATAATCGCCGAAGAACGATAAATTGCGCGATTGCTAGTATGCGGATCAAGTTTTAATTACTCGAACTTAGATCGATAACACACAATACGTAATATGTAAAATAAACTTAATTTACGATTGTATTAAATCTGATTAAAGCCGTCTTGGGATTAACAGCTTAAGTTTAACTTACACGTCGTAAACGATTGAAAAAAAAAAAAAAAAAAAATCATCGCGAGTCTGATCCCATTGACCATTCTCACGAAGTAAACAACTAATAAAGTTAATTTGCTCTATACAATTATCTCTGTGAGAAAATCGAATCATTTCTTGATTGTTTCATCTCGTCGAAACAAAAGAAGAGATGATTCCATCTTAAAAAATTTTGATGAGTAATGAATGAAGACATTTTTGCGTCGCACTCACGGAATATCTGGTAAATAATTGTATTAAATCTTGTGTAAGTGTCAATATTATAATTGATTCTGATCTTCTACTGCAAATCGGATTTTTTTCTTTTTTTTTTTGCGTTAATTTGTTCACCGTTGTTGTAAATCGTTTAAACATTTATTAATAACATTGCAATATCTTTTTTTTTTCAAAGTCTCGATCAAAAATATCAGTTAAAATTCGATCAATTTTGTTCGTCTTAAGTGGACTTCAGGCAAATTAATTAGAATTGATAATTTTCATGTCTAAGAAAATTAGATTTGACTCGACTGCTGTATATACAATACTCCATTAATGAAGTGTAAAAATCAGAAAAATTTTATAAGGAATTTTGGCCAAAATGGAAAAAAAATAATAAAAAATATCCCACTCTAACAGTAGACTACAGTACTTCATTACTGGGTTGATATTCTTCGAAAAATCGATGGAAATGCTAAAAAAAAAAACGAAGAATAACGTAATTAGATGATATAAAAAAAAGTAAATATCACTCGGTTATCTGTTAAGGAGATTCTTGTTTCTTCAACGCCAATATTTTTGACACTTGAATGAATGAATACCTAGTTGTTATTACACTGTTTTCCTTTTTTTTCCGGATGAAAATATCGAACGAGAGAATGCTCGTCGAAGTTATTAGTTAAAAAAAATTTAATTAATATTTTAACATCGCCTGGCATATATTTCGATGCCAAGAAAAACGATCGAGTGACCCAAATAAGAAGTTTATTTGGAACAATTCAAAATTTGCTGCGAGTTTTGCAGTTTGAAATATTAGAATGTGACATCTCGAAAAATATTTCGCAGTGTAACCTTGACAAAACGAATAACCCCTTTTTATTGATTAGAAAGACAGCTGGCGTACCAGAGAAATTTCCTAAAAGTATTCTAACCATATGGAAATAAAGTTTTATAGTCGAGAAATATCTGCGAAAATTCCTTTCAGAGTTTTGTTGCAAACAAGCATTTTTCTTTTTTTTTAAATCGAATTTTTATAATATATTTACTATCCGTTTGCAGTATAAAATATATTTTGCTGACTTGGCAACTGATACTTGGCACTAGTCACAATTTTGTTAAAAAAAATAAATAAATAAAATAAAAAACGAAGTTGTAAATGAAAATGAACCAGATATCATTCGATGTTTGTGCGAAATTATTTATTTATCGAAATTAATTACCGATTTAAACCTCTTAAATCCTTCAAAAGATTCAGTACTGAAGCGGAATTGTACGAAAAATTGCTTTTAATAAAAATTTTTCACAGAACTTGCTCTATAAATTGTTAAACAAGCAACAATAATTGAATATAAATTACAAAATCAAGCATTTTGTTCTGTAATAACTAGAATGCCATAATTTAACTATTTTACGCTAGTTAAGTGTACATTAATAATTTGTTTTAACTGTATAATCTGTTAAATATGAAAGCATACAGAAAGAGTGGCACAGAATCTTGAAAATAGAAAAAGTTTCATTTCTCTGTTAAAAGCGTATTATCTAGAATTTTGACTTAAATTTTCTATACAATTTTTGTTTTTCACAATATGTAAAGTCATCTAAAGATCAATTTTGTATGTTTTAATGTAACAAAAAGCACTCAACAAATTTTCCGACATTGTTTTCATTTTTTTGTGGTGAAAGACTTAACTGTTTATGATCTATTTACAAAGAATGTTAAGAATTTTTATGGTTTACTATAAATGGACTGTTTAAAATATAACAACGCTTCTAAATGTATTAAATTCTACATAAAGAGATACATAGCTATGTATATTTCAAGCAAATTCTGAAATAATAAATATAAGACTCCTATTTATGTGCTATGAAATGTTAAAAAGTTTCAATATTTATTATTTTAAAGTCGAATTTTCTGCAGTAAATAGTTGGCGTGTTCGCGTGTGTTCTATATTTCTGCAAAGAAAAATATGTTTTACAAGTTAGATTATTTTTCAGAACCGTGGATGCTAATTAAAATTTTTCTTTGGTTCTTGCAAATTTTTATCTTAATCGATCTTTTAAAATCAATTAAGGTAAAAATTTGTAAGAATTAATTAAGTTTTGGCATAATTAAATCTATTCAATTTGTTACATTGTAAAAATGTTTTTTCGTGGCACTGTTCCCTCTTTTGTTATTGACGTGATAAAAATTTGTGTTTAAGAGCCTTTAAAAATGAATTAAGTCTTTTTAATTTTCTAAATTGTTTCGTTCTAATAACATCAAACACAGATTTTGTGTGTGTATATATATATATATAATTCTTTTTGTGTATTTGTGTGCATGTTTTTGTATCTCTTTCTGAATATGCGTTTTGTGTATTCGCAAACTACAAAAACACACACAAAACATAAAAGCACAAATTGTTTTTTGTGTTTATTGGTGTGTTTCTCTCAATAAAGGCAGTTTTTTTTTATTTATCAATAAAAAGGTATTTAAGATTATGATATTGAACTCAGTTCGCATGATCCCATCCGTATTTTTTAAAGAAAAATATGTATTAGATTATTTTTCAAAATAATGGGCGCTAATTAAAGTTCAGCATGAAAGTGGATCTATCCTTATATCGTACTTTTATTGAACCGAAATTTGGGTCTATAAGATTCAAGTATTTTCATTTTAAACGTTATTGAACACATCGTTTTCGGAGCAATTTTTATGTCTATGATAAAATATGTTTTGCGTTTATGTTACACCATAGAAACATATTGCTCATCTTTAATATTCCGCAGAAAACTGCCATGAAAAGTTATTGTTTAATCATTAAAATTCTGCTAAAATGGGCGTTTTCATTTGTCAAAAATAGGGTGGATTTGGGTCGTTTACTGAAAATAGGATATTCCTCATCATTGCTTGTTTTTTCTTTGTGTATCGATCTCCTTTATTGAAAGTTGGCCAAACGTGTCCATTGTTGATGTAGAATCATTGGGTAAACGTATGCGTAAGTGAGAAATACAATTTTGGATCGATGCTATTTCTTCATAATTATATATTTCGGATAAAAAAAAAATAGTGGATTGTTTGTGGCTCGTTGTTTTAACGCAAAAATATACAGTACTTACAAAGCAGAACAAACTAGAAGCGAATACCACGAGTTTGGTGAACTAGCAGATCAGATAAAAATACCTTCTGGTTGACTAGACTCTCAATGGGGATTATTCAGGGATGCTGATAGCATTCGATCAGGCAATAGTCCATAATAATTCTATAAAAATAAAAATGAATAAATAAAAAACCGTAGTTTACATTCGGCCTTTCAAATTTTCAAATGTCGTAGAGTCTACTGTTACCAATTGAAGTGATTTGTAAATGATATACATATGATGATAACATCGGTTATAGGATTTTCAGTATCGTTACCATTATCAAAAATGTAGTTTCAATTAGGAATTCTCGAAGAGATTTTTCTAATATAGTTATCTGTGAACTGGGATTAAGTGTCAGAAATACTTGGCAACGTCGAGTAATTTCACAAGCTTTTACTCTAAATGGCTTCCTCAAAATTTTTCTGGCGAACTTTTACATTTAGAAAATTTGAAATGTTTAATTTTAAGTGATACAATAAAGTCAGTACTGTTCTTTTAGTAAATTTTATCTCAGTTTATCTTAACAGCATATTTACAGACGTTAGCAATAAATCTTTATAGCAGTCTTCATGTCCAGATTTCATTTTTACAGTATTTAAATCATTGGTTGACACTTTAAATAATAGCGATAAAGAAAATCATTCAATTTTTTTTATGTTTTTAAATGATAATTTAAGTATTTGGATATATTTAATTCATTTAATATTAATTTTTGATTATTGTTTGAATATTAAAAAAATTTTTTTTGAGTAATTAAAAATATTTACATCAAAATATAGTTCTGAAGAAACTATAATGCTGCAGATAAAACGAATAATTATTATCGAAATTTGAACAATAATCAAATATCTATCATCATTTTTTTGAAACTGAAAAATATAAAATGAATTTCTAAAATAAAGTACATTTTTCCGTATTTTTCTGGGGAGTCCAAGTTCAGTTCGTCGATTTCTCCGATTCTTTAAATATAATTAGCGATAATAATCTCTTAGATTGCAGTGCATTATTTGACGATATAACTAATTTGTTTATTTTTATATAAATATTACTATGTGAAAGTATGTAGAAATTAAATAAAGGCATTAATAGACTGTCTAATTTTTGCTGCATGGACAAGATGGCCATTTTAGAGGCGCAATACTGCACTCTTCATCTGAAAGTCCAAATTGAATACCTGATCTCAATCCCGATTTCTTCAATTAGATTCAGCACAATCCGTTGATCTACAATCTACATCCTTCACTCAATGGCCGATGCCATAGAAATGTTGACTAGCTCTTGATGGGCTCTTAACTAGTCCGCTATCTCACGATCGTTTAATAGTTCAATGGTATCGAGTATCAAACAACTTGATCCGACTTCAAGAATAATTAATATGAAATTCTATTCCGTTGTATGTCAGCTTCACAACAGATAAAAACAAAAAAAGAAAAATTAATCTTGGGCGGATAATTTTCGATCAGAATAGATTATTCCTCGTATCAGTTTCAGCGATTTAATTTCTCGATCAGATTTTTTTTTTTTTTTAGGTCATAAAACGTTTTAACATTGTTTGAGATAGTTCTATGCGTTATTATTATGCAAATTCACTTTACTAGATGTCCACGATCTGATTATATTAACAAGAATGATATCAAATGTTACATATTTCATATCGCTGAATTTCAATAAAGTTTTCTGATTCTGTTTGTAAAAAAAAGATGAAAAAAATCAGAAATCTTGATATATACCCTCTAGAAGATTTTAAAAACAAATAAATTTTAAAGATATATAATTTAGAAGTGGAAAAAAATTGGAAATTTAGAATTAAAAAAAAAAAAAAATCCCGTAATATGATAGTTCCTAAGAACTCTTTCAAGACAGAACATAAAGTTAAGGTAATAAATAAAAAAAAAAAAACGTTTTAGATACGGAAAATACTAGATTAGTGGTGGAAAAAAATAAATAAAAATAGTTTTTGTCGATTAGCACTTATCAGAAAATTCTTTTATGGAGTTAAATCTTATGGTATTCCCATTCAGGGATTACTCTATCTTATGGTTTTTTTTTATTTATTTATTTTGCTAGTAACCTCGCGAATCTTTAAGAAGTTTCTACCTATAAAGAAATTTGAACAGTCGAAAGTATTAAAAATTAATTTAAACTTACACAGCGAAAATGCATACTTACGTTAGAGATTGCAAAAGTAATTCAGAAACAAAAAAAAATCACTGTCATACGTTCCATTCTCATGGCTGGTGACTGGAGGGGAAAAATTTAACATCTCCAAAGACCAAAATTACAGTTGTACTACAATAGTAATGGAAAAATTTAATTTAAAATATGAAGGAAAAAGTAATGTATAACCTGTATTTAAGTTATATTTATATATATATATATGTTTTAAAAAATTCTAGAATAATTTATTCTGTAAAAATTATGCGACTTTTTTTTTTTTTTTAAGAATTAAATTTCCTGTTCGTCGAACTGTTCCGTAAGCCAACAGGAAATTTATTGATCAATAAATTACGAAAAAATGAAACTTTTATTTAACATCTTTGTGTTTAATCTTAATTAAAAGAATGTAAGAAGAATGCAAACAAAATCTTATTGCTTAATGCTAGAAATGATGACCATCAGCGGAAGGATTATACTGGAAGTTTTTCATTAACGTTTTAGTTTTCAATATTAGAATCGAAGCACTAATATTTTTTTATTATTTTTTTCGTTTTTTAATCATTAAAGTGGAATCGACAGATTATCTTTTTATTCTCATCCGAAACAGCCTGTTTTCTGGACCGTTAATTCGTTTCATTTTGGCGAACTTATAAATAGAAATTTAATGCGTTATTTTATCACTTGTAAAGTTTATTCTGACTAGAAAAATAAAATCGCAAACCTGTATTGTTATTTTTAGTTTACATTTTGAACTGTTTAGAAGTAAATGGGGCAGAAATGCCGTATTTATTATGTTTCTGATATTTAAAGAGAAGACGTGTATAAGGCACGATCTTATGTGACGATGAGACCATTACAGTTGCGATTAATTACAATAACAACATTTATAGAGATTTTGTTTCGTTCCAAAGTCTGAATTTTCTACTTGTTTTCATTCTTTTTTTTTATTCTTTATTCTAAGAATAATGCCTAGATTATTTTTTCCATAAACGAATCTATACTTAACTCGTTCTTAATATAATTCTGTGCATATTTTAGGTTAATTTGTTTATCTTTCTTATTATATTAATCAGATACCCAACAGTTTTTCATAATGTAGAATTTGATAAACATCTGCAATAATTCTAGCAATGTTTCTTACTAATATTTCAATCCTAAATTTTTTTTTTATACAAAGTCTGTTGTTAAAAATGACCGAATTAAAGAATTTTCATCGATATTTAAGAAAATAATTAACCATATTCGTTGTTCTATATATATATATATATATAACGATGACAATACGCTTAAATTCTAACCGTGAACCATAAAATAACCAATTTTATTTTTAGTTAATGCAACTATAGTACATTCTCTATATATTTTGGAGGTTTATATGTTTGCAGCATTACAACAAACCGTCGAATAGTTAGCGTATTAACTCTTTTTTTTTCTTTTCTGTACAAGAAATCTTGTAGCCATTGTTAACTTTCGTGAAAAACATGAGCTTGACCGCACCGCTCTAACGATAGTTTGTACATCCGATTGAATGTTACGGTCAGTAATTATTTTTACAATTTAATCTACCAGGAAAAAAAATATATATATTTATTTTTTTGTTGTTGTGTAATTTATATTCATTTTGCTCGAGTATTAATACAGATTATCAGAAGAGCAAATGCTACATTTTTTTTTTTTTTTCTGCTAAAGTGGAGTACGCAAATGTAGTTTACACGTATTTTTTTAATAATTTGTTATTTCGTATTTTAAAAAAAAAATAATAATAATTAAGGAAGTTTTATCATCACCTCACGAATTACATTATAAATTTAATTATGAAATATCTGTTTATAATTTTAGCATTTTTTTTTTTTTTTTTTTTTTTTCAAGTAATGCAATATTTATTCTGCGAAGAATTTTTCTAACGTTATTTGTCGGCGGTATTTTTTACGCTCTTTAATTAATAAAATCATTAACGAAACATTAAAAAAAAATAATTATTAATTTTGTTTTACATGCTTATTGATCTGAACAAAAAAAATATCGTTTTTTTTTTATTTATAAATTATTTTTTTTTTTATAAATTTCTTTATAGAATTAATTCGCAATACGCAACTTTGACTGAATCAGCAGAGCTTTCCGGAATCGTTGCATGTTGTTATATATTAATTTAGACGATAGAAGGTAATAAAACTGAATGGCTGACAGGTAAAATAATGCGTTAAAATCATAATCACGAACTTATGTTATTTTTAAAGTATTTAGGTCGAAGGTAACTGTTGGCGCATCAGTGACTTCCGATTGTTTCTTTGGTTGATCGCTTTTCGTTAACACTTCCGAGAGAAATTGGCCGAAAAAAACCCTGTTAACTTGAAACTTAACGTAGGTTATAATTAAAAATGATGCTGTATAAATTAAATATTTATTAATTCTATTTAAAACATGTAGATGGTAATGTATTGATTGTAGAAGTTTCGGAGATTAGAACCGAATTCATAGTGAAGATAATGGAACATTATTGATTCTCGAGTACTGTACTGTAACCAGTCTTCCGTAATTCATTTCGACCTCTCGAATCTCTTATGGAGAAAATTATTTTCTGGCTTTGTTAACATCCAGTCAAATCATCGGAATGATCTATCCACCCTTTTACATTGGAACTGATTTCATAAGATCCTTTTTTTTCTGTTTCCCGAAGTCTAAACTGATTTCCTCGATCGTCCTTTACGATCTAATGCCGAACTGAACAATCCTTTTATAGGTATCGAACCATACATCAAGAGATTTGGTATATAGACAACAACAGGACCGTGCAAAGAGGTTAAGAGGTCTGTTTTGAGATCCTAACAACAGTTTGCCACTAAATCCCCCATCTTTCTTGTTATTCGTAACGTTAAAGATATTAACTTCAAAAGAAGTGAAAACTTTCGAGAATTTTTTTTTTGCCGTTTATATTAATGATTCTTATACGTTTTATTATTTAAACGCGCTTGTGGTTAAGCGAGAAAAATTTGATATCATCTCAACACCTTATATATATAAACTTTTCTAAATATCAAAAGTTCATCTGATGTTATTTTCTCTAAGGATTACACGGTGTACATCAAAACCAGCTAGAGACACGTTGGTCGGATTACGAAAAGAGTACTGTTCAAAAAGTCAATTACGTAAAGAAAGTAATAGAGAATTTCATATTTAAAACGAATTTTATTGATAATTAGGATTCTCCCTAGAAACGTATCCTTACATAAAATAATTATCATTCGTAATATTAAAGAAATCTTTGTTTTATTGATTCCGATCCACTTCTAGACGTTCAATCGTTTCCGATTCTTAGCTGTTCTATGGGTCATGTCCCTCCATGTCTTCCTGTCCCTGATCAATTCCTGAGGTTCTTGCCTGTATTCCTCTTGATCGTGTCCAGCCAACGGGTCTTCGGTCTTCTTCTAGGTCTTGTTCGCTCTTCATCCCCAGCATCACATCCTTCTCCAGCGAGTTAGCCCGCATCAAATGGCCGAAAAACGTCAGCTTTCTGTTTGGTGTTCTATTGATTAAAAATATATTATTTTTTGAATTTTTCAGGCATATAAGTTAAAATATCAGTGAAATTGTATAGAGATCGGTTTAAAATGACTTTTTTTTTTGTTTTTAATTACAGTCGACCGTTCACATTCGCAGGAGTTGGAAGCGAATATTTCTAGATCCCCAAACTTTAACTCTTTAATACTGTCGACCATACTTAATACACAAAAAAAAAGTAAAACAGATTAATGATATATATATTTTATGCATTTATAATTTCTAAAACGTTTTAGCTTTCATTTTTTTTTTTTTTTATGTAGGCGCATCTTTTGCGATTTTCTGCAGTAGACAGCA
The DNA here is from genome assembly GCA_011317285.2 of Androctonus mauritanicus. Classification (NCBI taxonomy): domain Eukaryota; kingdom Metazoa; phylum Arthropoda; class Arachnida; order Scorpiones; family Buthidae; genus Androctonus; species Androctonus mauritanicus. The sequence goes on from WUQG02446515.1 coordinate 13,612, forward strand.
AAAGTTCAAAAACATTCCCATTTAATTATTAATGGCAAACTCACGAACAATCAAATTCGCGAAAGTTAAACCCGCGAATGTGGTGTTTCGACTGTATTTTTTTAATGTTTAATATTAAAGTCCGAATGGGTGACTTTAAAATATAAATATTTGCAAAACTACGAAAAAATCATTTAATTATATAAAACGTTTCATTATTTTGTGCATTTTTAATTCGTCAATGTTTCTTGGCTCTCTTTCCAAAAAGAATTTTATTTTTTTTTATATATAAATTTAATCATCTAACATCGAGAACATTACAGAGCTGTGTATGGTTGGAAAAATATGGATTTTTTTTTTTCTGTATAGATAACGAGAAATTAATCTGTTCTGGTATAACTTACTACTTTGAAGAGAAGTTTATTTTTTTTTTTTTTATGTATATTTTAAAGTTTTGAAAAGAAATAAATGAAAAAAAAATCTCATCTTTAGCAATTTTAATCAGAAAAAAAATTTTAATTCACAAATCGGATACTGTGTTTATTGAAACTGATGATGATCATGAAATCCCTTCAAGTTCTAGATGCGATTCTGGCAAAATTAGGATAAGAGTGTTATTTTTCGACAAATTTCAACACGAATATCAAAGAGAATAGAAGCTTTCTCCAGGGAAATATTTACATCGATCGAGAATAATAAACGAGTACCACACCCGAGTCCTTCACTCTTCACAACCGATATTGCACTTTTAGTGAATGTAGTCAATATATTGCTCTAGTAGTGTGTGTGTATATGTTTCTGTATATATATATATATATATAGGCACATATAAATGGTTCTGTACTTGCACCGATTTTAAATCGATTGCTTTCGAAGGATCTTTCAGTAATCGATTCACTCACTTTTCAACGAGTAAATGAATAAAATTCGTAAGAATACCGTATATTATAATTATTCATATTTATATTTAGCTTTTGCAATGTAATCTTTTCGCGTTTCGATCGTTATTTAAACCCTAGTGATGTTTTTATTCCTTCAGAAACGTTTCATTCAGATCGAATCACGTCAAGTTTAGCATAAACATTCTTTAAGTGTTTAAGGCGGTTCTCGGATGGAAATGGCGTTAAAAATCTGCTCCGTTCTCCCACTTCTATTTACAGAAGACCATTATGGAAATGGAAGAAGTCTCAATCGAGAATAAAAATCCTCAACAACGTTTAAACCAGACTTTCAAAAATCCGAACCGGTTTACCTAACATTCCGACTAATTGTCCGTTTATCTGCATTTTATATATTAACCCATAAAATTTTTATAAATTACGCTGTTAAGAATCTAAATATATCTTAATTTGGAATCGGAGATAAAATGTTTGGGTGTAGATAGAAGAATAAAATTAGATCATCAAATCATTTCCCGACTCATTTCCTGTAGTAAAGTATCTACAAAGCTGGTTTCGCTGTATTTTTTTCATCGTCACTAAGTAGAATCGAAAGGAAGATAAAGGTAGAAAAAAACTTTTAACCGATATATATTTAGATTTTCTTCAAAAATGTAAGAAGTAAAATAACTTGTTTCTGTTCGAAGTTATTATAACAGAAAGGAAATCGATAATAAAAATATTATAGCTAGAGAGTAGTTTTTGCACGGAACGGATGCCAGATGTGATCTTGCTCTTCACTTAAATTATTTTTATGCCGTCGTCTTTCTTAAATTATACAGTCCTTCCGAAGTTACTAGCTTTATCAAAACATCCTTCTTGTCAAGTCTTAAAATCTCATCCATGAAATTTTAATTACGTTCTATAGTAATTATACTCTTTCCTTCTGCGACATAACATCAACATGCCGGATATATTTTTGTGTTTTAGTTTTAAAAAATACCATGCTGGATATAAAAAAAGAATAGGAAAATTCGGCTGTAGAGATGCTGATCACATTTATCCGTCCTTTTTAGTATTTCGTGCAAGAATTCTAATATTTCTCTTCTATTTTTCTCTTTCTCTCTCTCTTGTTTTCCTTTTTTCTGAAGATACAAAAGCGGGTATTTTAAGCGAATGAATACTTTAATAATCATCGATAATTCATGGCATAAATATAACAGTTATATCAACAAACACGAGCTAATAAAAGGATTACACCGCAGAGCATTACACTAATTAAATTTGAATAATTAAAAGATCAAATTATCGATACGCAATGCGCGGCTTATTTTTATTTTATTTTTTCTTTTCTTTCTTTCTACCTGTAGAAAAAGAAGTCAGAATTTTGTTTGTTAGCTTTCCCGTGCAATTTTTATTACGCAAATCAGATTAAAGTTATTTACTTTTAGAAGAAGTTCTCGTCTTCGGTTTGATTCGAAAAAAATTCTAGATATGAAACTACACGTCATGTCTTCTGGCAAATCAATGCTTATCGTTGCTGCTGCTATTGCTGCTGCTGCTACTACTACTACTGCTATTGCTGTCTCGTTCATTAACGAGCTAACAATATATCTGTTCTTGTCTTCTTCCATCAATGTTCCGATTTAAGTAGACTATTTATTACCGTCATTTCACGCATCGATAGTCTTCTTCGGTTAACGTTAAGGTTTAATTTAAAAGAATTTTTTCTTTTTTCTTCCATTAATAAATTGACTTATCCGACTAGAACCCGATAATATCCTTTAACCGTTTACTGATCGAAGAGAAGAATTAAAATAATTAGCGCGTTTTGCCATTAAATCGTTTGTTAATTGGCATTTTGCAGTTATTAATTCTTTAGAGATAATTAAGAAAAATTTCAGTAAGAAGAAGAAGAGAGTAGATATTTGTTTTTAACTCTTTTTTTTCTGGTTTTTTTTTTTCTTCAGCCGCAGAACTGGATTCTGTTCGAGCATTGTTTAACGAAAAAGAAAAGGAATTGTCGGTGGCTGTAGCCAAAGTAGAAGAACTTACCAAACAATTAGAAGAACTGAGACAGGGCAATTTAGCTGGAAGAAAAATTACTAATGGAACGACAACGACTGCTGTGGAATTGAAAAAATTACGCCAAGAATTGGTAGTGGGTATATTTATCAATGAAGTAAATTTTGTGTGTGTTAATGTTTTAAAAAAACGAGAAGAAAAAAAAACAAAATTTTTTTTTTTTCTTTTTGCTTCCGATTTTACTTTAGTATCGTGCAAACTTGACCGAACAGCAGAATGCTAGAATAGCGCAACAGAGAGAGACATTATCTCAGAGGCAGGAAGAAATCACTCTGATGGATCAAAGAATTCGAGAATTGCAACAACGTCTTCACCGAAAGCGCGTCCATAATCAACAGTTGGCTAATCACATTCAAGCAGTAACTCTGGCAAAACAATCAAATTCAAGAATTCGTAACTTAACGTCAAACGTGGCAGCCGTGGAACCGGTGAAGCGTGTGGTGCAAGAACCAGATAGGAGTCACGACGACATCATTGCTAAAGTTCATTCGACGGAGGCCGATTTCGTCCCGAACAAAAAAGATCCCAAATATCAAACACTCCCTTACAATACCAAATTTCCCATGAGAAAGGAACAAATAAACTCTAACAGGCCAGAAGAATCGCCAACCGTCTTGCAAAATGGCATAACCGCCGTACAAAATAAGGCCCCTCCTCCGGTGGCACCCGCAAAATCCACTCCACCTCAGGGCCTCAGTAACCTGGCTCCCCGCCCCTATGGCACTACTTACAATTCTTCTCTATTGGTATCACACCTTCCGACATCCAGAAATCAAAATCCTCCTAACAAAAATACTGCCGTCACCACGGTAAGTAATTTTTAGCGTTATACGTAAATATTCCTTCCATTTTTTTTCTTTTTTAATCATACTCGAGACGATTGCTCCTCATTGTTTTTCGTCATTAAATTTAGAATTAATTCCCTAAATTATAAAATGGTAATTTTTCGACTTACAAGAGAATTTTTGTATTGCTAAATTGTCTGCGCCACGGTTTTTGTTGTTTTCTTCCGAAGAACGTTTTTCATTTCAATCGAGTCATTGTTCTTCGAGAACCATAATTTCAGCCTAATTTATTCGAAACAGTGCAATAGCCCATTTCTGGAGAAAAAAATCGATCAAAATAAGACATTCATATCCGCACGAACAATCGAAAATATGTATATCATTCGCATGGCTTCACTAAAGATTGCCATTATCTGCACGGCATTTTAAGGAGATGTAAAAAAAAACAGAAAAACTTTCCTTAAATAACCCATTGCCGAGAATATAGCCGTTTTCTTTATGGGCTTCCTCGTCTTTATTTCGGATTAATGCGCAATATCGGAATTTCTTCGACGTAATTTGAGAAAATTCGGAATATGTTTTTGCTGTTTTTAACGAGTAAAAGAAAAGAAAAACATGTTGTTATTCTCTGTACGATTTTTCATCCTTCAGAAGTTTCTGAATTTTTGATAATTTCGTTCGCCAACGTCATACTCATGCAGCCGTATCCGAATAAATTCCGATTTTTCTTACGAATTCTGTTGTTCGTCTCTATCGATTATCGATTAAATCGAATGTGATTCGATGCAGTTTATGAATTAATTAACCGATTAAACTTCTAACGACGCGAATTAAAGTTACTTAGAACATTCCGAAGTGCTCTAATTTCGTATTTTAATCCAAAGCCGTATTTCATCGATCGAAAAATCGATCGCCTCTTTGTCACCGATAATCGTATCGATCCGTATCGAATATCGGTTGTATATAATGAGAAAATTCTAATTATGTCCCGTGTAACACGACAAATTAATAATAATTAAGTTGATTAACGACTGATTAATATTTTAATCATTAAATACGACAATTTCGATGATACTTTACACTGGTAACATTAAAAAAAAACACTTAAGAGTGTAGTAAAAGTCGCCATTTCCGCAACGGTTGGAAGAAGTTTTTAAAAGGAGTTTTTGATTGATGGTAACAAATTCTTTAGGGAAAACTACTTTAATTTATCTCTATTTGCACCGATAAGAGTTAAAAGAGAAAAATTACGTACGTGATTTTCCAAAATTTTCCGATATTAGTGTCTAAAGAGTTTTAATTTATTAGATTGTCGAGTGTTCATTTAGCTCGACTATCAAAAGTTAGGCGACGAAAGAAAACCATGAATCATTTACATACCGGATTAAATTAGTAACGAATGATTGATGTTACGGTCACGTTTAACATAAATTTGTAAAAATGATATTATAAAATTTCGAGTTTCTCTTATTGAATAATATAAAAATTCAAAAATACTGGAGAAATTCTTTCTCGGTCGAGGAGATATTCTCTTCCATTTTTATATCTTAAAAGAGGAGTTTTTCGAAAGATCGATCGATCCCGGTTTCATCTTAAGTTAGCATCGAATTTACTTTGGAGAATTTCTCTCTAATTTTTCTTTAAAAAAAAAAAAAAAAGAGAGAGAGAGATATCAGTTTTAATAATTAAAAAATGATGACACTTAAAAAAGTGGAAGCGATTTTATAAATATTTTAAACGCGTGTTATTCTGTCCGAACGAATTTTTAGGACACAAACTTTTAACACGCATTTTTGGCTCGGGGCATTGACTCCACTTCTTCAGAATGAGCAGCAAACTGACGGAATTTCTCTTCAAAAGCGAGATATTTCGCAGAGTTAACTCCGAAGAGAGGTGGCGAGAGAATATGTTTGCGAAAGATTTCAATATTTAATGTCAGGAACAGAAATTTCTTTTGTTCTTTTTCGAAAGTCGTTTACGTTAAACTTTAAAAATGTGTACAGTTCGGTAGACTTTAAAACAGTTTTGTGCACAATCATCTAGTTAGTTCGCTTCAGCCAAAGGTTTCAGAACCACGCCCGTTTTCGCTCCCCCGTTTGTCGTCGACTGAAGTCAAACGAGCTTTCTATTCGTAGTTGGAAGGAAAAATTCCTCTACAAATTAACAGGAATCTGGAATCGGTAAAACTTGGTTATTGGTGCAGCTGCGAGCTTTATTTATATAGCGCTCTGTTTGAAAGGAAACGGTAACAACCTAAAAAAATACTCGAGGACAATATGTCGTCGTCCAAGTACGAATTGCGGTTTCTTACTGTCGTAAAAACTATCCTCCATATATATATAATTACCGAAACGATACGGTTTTTATTTGTGTATACGTTGCACCAAACTTCTTCAAAATCTTGTGGCGAGAGAAGTGCTTCAGTAACGCTTTCTAGCTAACACTCCAGCCAGATTAATTTACACACGCCCGAGGACCGAACGAGATTTCTCCAAACAGTTTTTTTTCTTATCAAAGAAGATCGCAAGAAAACGTTAGTGCGAGAAAAAAAAAAATATACATATTGTATAATTTACTAATTATTCGCGAAAATTCATTTTATTCTTACGGATAACATAAAAATGATTAAAGATTGATGTCTTTTTTTTTTACAAAATTTAAAACGTCGGCGTGATTTTCAGGTGACGTCACAGGTAGCCAAAGAGCAGAGAATCAAACCGCCCCCCAACTCGTCGGTGCCCGGCACAGTTCGAAGAGGTTTTTCTTCGGGCCCTCCGAGCACCGCCTTCCACAGGCAGCCACCCCCACCGAGACCGAGGCA
>WUQG02446515.1:20169-35351 GCA_011317285.2 Androctonus mauritanicus
GTTCGACTACGTGATCACCGCCGAGCAGGCGGGCGCCTGGATGAGCAGCTTCCTCAGCACCACCACCGAGACCGAGGCAACCGTCGGAAGCACCACCTAGTCAGCCGGCCAGCGAACACGGAGAAACCAAGCCCTTGCCCAGCAAGTCGCCCAGCAAGCCTTTGCCGCCTCCTCGACTCATACACTGTCACAATCTCGATGCGGACTCTTATCAGTAAGTTTAATCTATGGCTTCTGCTCTTAAACGACAACGTCTGCCAACTATCCTCTTCAATCAATTTGATTCTCGTTTCTGTTTACTCCGGCTTATTGCTGTCATTGCCGACTATGTAAATTGCATTTTCTGCCTCTTCCTCTTCGGCTCCTAGCGGAAGTAATGGCACATTCCGCGTTACGTCCATTTCCTCTTCTCTCTCTCTGCGAGTAACGCGCCGGGTCTAAAACTTCCGCCACGGCCGTGTAGTGCGGTAGTTGCAACCTCGTATAAATTTAAATTTTCTTCTGCCAGCTTCCATTGGGCCGACAGCAAACCAAAATTGATCTTAATGGCGGCCAGTCGAATACGCGACATCAACACTTTTGCTAATTACCGAACTGTTACGAACTATCGATAATAAAGCAAATACAGGTGTTAATAATAATGTAATGAGCCTCGGAGACCGTGTAAGGCGCTTAACAATCTCTCTAACGTTTATTATACGGATGGTGATGCGATGCTGGAAGGAGGAAACTACTCTCCTCCCCTTTTAATGGGAGCGAGATCACCGAACGTCAGCATCTGTAAGCTACTATAAATGATTCTGCATCCGAAATGTAACCAGTAAAATCTGATTAATTTTCGGAAATTGTTCTCCAGACAAAAAAAAAAAAAATCTATTCGGTTTATCCTCCCAAAATGATAAAGTAATTTTTTGTTTCTAATCGAATTTACTGCCACGAAAATATGATTTTCAAATTTTTCGATTTTTTTTTTTTTTTTTTAAAGATAAACGTTGTTGTTGTTGTTGTTGTTGTTGTTGGGTCTGTTGTAAATATTGTAAGTCAGCAATGCGGGACAGATCATTACTGTTAAAAGAGAGAAAGAGAGAGAATATAGTAAATTCTGAATACAGATAACAATCTGTATTGACATATTTGAATGTTTATTATATTTTCTGACATTTTTATTAGAAGTGCGATATCGATCGGAAGGAACTACGAATATGTTAAAATTAATCCGAAAAATAATAATAAAAAAAAAGTAGATTTTTATTTTATTCTCTTTTTTTTCTTTTGTCCGGTGCCAAGTCATTGTTTTCATTACGCGCAACGATTAAATTCGAATTTAGCGAAGTTGCCAAAACTGGAGTGTTTACGCTCTTACTTTTTTAAAAAAACAATAAAAAATTATCGAATGAAAATAGCAAAAAATGTATTGTGTCGTTCTATAAAGTAAAATTTTTGCTTGTTAACCGTATTTTTTTTGTTTTTTTCTTTTTACGAATGATACTAGCAAACAATGGATTCGGTTTCCGTTATTTTAACTGATTTGTAAGCATTTTTATCCTATTTCCCGAAGGAGAGTGTTGTTGGTATAATGCCATTCTGATCTGCACTGATAATTTTTGAAACGATAATTAGATTTTGGTGAAATTCTGCAGACGTTCTATTGATGCTGCATCGTTTAAACCAGTGGTTCCCAACCTCTTTTCTGTCCGTGCCCCACCTAGGCATCTCTAAAATCCTGATGTCTCCTGTGACACGTAATTTTTATTATTCAAAAAGTGAAATCCTGTTCACGTGGAGAAAGTCTAAACTTGGTCTAAATAAGCTTCCAAAGAACATGGTAACATCCATGAAAGAGAAAAACAAAAGAACGAAAGGACAGTTGAAGTACTAAGTAAGAAATCACACTAAGAAATTGTTAAAAAAAATGATATGAAGTGATATGAAAAAATAGCAAATAGTTTCAAAATTGCCGTGTACGTTCTGATTTTAATTTTAAAAATGAACATGTTACAATATATATTTATGTACTGTATACGAGGTCCCTGTAACCATGAGAAATGCAAAAAAATCGCTGTTAATAACTCATTCTCGAATTGCCCCCCTTAAAAAACCAAATTGCCCCTCTGTGGGGCTTGCAACCCACGTTGGGAACCACTGAATTTTAAACCCTAAAACTGCAACCATTTAAAAATGGCGGACTCAAAACTTTTTTTCATTTTTCCCCCTAACGGAGACGTCACGAACCTGAAGTTGGATTATCAAATCGTTCAAGTTTAAGTTCTAGTTTAGATCGATGGCAGGTTTTTAATCACGCATCTTTTATATAATTAATCATCTAATCGTCCCAAAATAACGGAGACGATTAACAGTCCGCTTTTACCCAAAATTTTTCTCCTTTGTGGCGCATGATAAATGTTAAGTATATATTTAATCATTTTTTAATTATGTTGTTTGCCTAACCTAATTTCCTCACGAACAAACTTTCATCCTCTTTTTTTTTCTCTCTTAAAGAGTTAAAAAAAAAAAAAAAAAATTGTTTTAATTCTTAAACATGTTAAAAATTCATTTATTTACATATTAAGGCCAAAAATATATAAAATAATAATAAAAAAAAAAAGATTCGAAATCGATTGTATCGTTATACGTTTCGATTAATTGAGAATTTTTTTTTTTTTTAATCGATCGTTTTAATCGCTTCAAAAAATTGATTCTTCGGTTAGATATTTTTATAAAAAAACAACCGAAAACTTGTAAAATTGTTTAAAAAATATTTTTTTATTGAATTATCAGGTGAATTTATTTATTTTTATTTTTCATCCTCAAGATTTCGACGAAAATCTGTCGATATAATACATTAGAGCAAATTTATAAAATAATGGATGTTTCAGTCAGTCTGCTGATTGATTTGTTGGCAGAAAAAAAAAGAAAAAATAAAAGAATTGTTTTAAAGTAATGCTTCAAATAAATTTAAAAAAAAAAATAACAATAATAACGACGACTTTAGCAAATATTTGTCGTCATTCCGATGATGATGATTTATAATTCTGGATAAGTTTTGTGTAATTTTGTTATCGCCGTGATCTATTATAGTTATTTATGCGATGAAGATCTTTCGCACCTCCTTTCTGTGTAGCGTTAGTCTGTGTGACCTTTGCATTCATCATAAGTGCTTCCTGCTTAATTCATCCTTTATAAATAGGAGTAAAACTCTAGTGTCGTCTCTAACAATGAAATTTTTAAAATCGTTTCCGAAGAATAAGCGGTTTTTATATTTGTCCGTAACCAAACAAAGACAAATATAAGAAATAATTTATGATTTAACTCGAAGTGGATCTTTTGTAGAGAGTTTTTTTTCTTTTTTTGCAGAAATTAATCATCATAACTTTTAATTTAAAAACGGCGGAAGAGAAATCTTTTTTTTGATTTACAAAAGAAGTGTTTTCGGTAATTAAGAATAAGTGGTTGCTAAATCTCTCTTTGTGCAGTTGGATTTAACCCGGCTAATTTGGATAAAGTGACAATTTTAAACAAATTTATTTTATTGGTCGTTAGAGAAAGGCGTTAAATGTTCGCATTTGAAAGTTTTAAGAATTTTCTCTGATGATAGTTATTTTTCTTCATTAAATGGTTAAATATCGAATGCGGATAGGTGACTCCGTTCGGTTTTCGAGTAAAATTTGAAAGTGTTTATGGACTATATTAGTCTTTTTTTTTCTTCTTCTTCTTCTATGTTTCAGATACGGCGGAAGACCTCACGCAAATTTTCCTCATCCTCACGCCGATAACAAGACCCAGTTCAAAGCATCCCCCGAAGCGGATGCGGCAGAAAACTCTGTTTCGGATCAAAATGCCAACGTGATCGATCCGTCATTACGAATCAAGAGTGGTCCCAATTCATCTCAGAACAGTTCTAACGTGCATGGCGTTCATATCACACTCAACCGTCGCATCGAAATGCCTCCAGCATTCCTGTTTCCAGAGGGTCAGACGCCGCCTGCAGATTTGAATCCAGTACCTTCACAGGAAACCGAAGGTCACACTGCCAGTAGGGCGAAAAGACGACCCGCGAACGAAGATAATCTCCGATCTGCCGACTCGGACAGATCCGAACCTCAAGGGATCAGAACGGACGGAGACGGTGGAACCAGCGAAAAAATCGGTAAGGGAATTTCTCTGTTACTTTTTTTTTTCCCCCAAAGTCACTGCATTTACCGTTTACCGATAACTTCCGGTGCTCTACCGCAGATCAGTCCATGGAGAAAAGTCCAGAAGAAATGCAACAGCCATCGAGCGGCAGAGAAAGTCACGGAGGACCAGCCATACGTAGGGCCAAAAAGGGTAATCTGAAAACAAAAGGGTCGGCCAAAAATATCAGACGGGTGAGTTTCGACCCTCTGGCTCTTCTTCTGGATGCGGCTCTAGAAGGAGAAGTGGAACTGGTCAGGAAAACTACCGCCGAGGTAAGTTGATATCGCGTTTTTAACTAAATTTAGAAATTGCTTATTAATAGCACGCGTTCTTTCGAACGGAAACGTTTTTTTTTAAAGCAAGAAAGAATAAAACGAAAGAAAAGAAATCGAAGGAAATTCTTCTGCCGGTAGATAAATTAACACAAGTGCATCTAACGGATTTCAATAGCCAACGTAGAGCAATTGTAAAAGTATATTGTCGCTCCCGATCTGTATGGGAGTCGAGACGAGATTTTTTTTTTCTTTCTCTTTTTTTATTGCCGGCAGTAAGATTTCCTGGAATCGTTCGATCAGAGCAAGTAAATGTCCTTAATGGAACTTCCTTTTTCTTTTTTTTTTCTTGAAAGGTAACGAATCCGAGCGCTGCAAATGACGAAGGAATCACCGCCCTACACAACGCCATATGTGCCGGTCACTTCGAAATCGTCAGGTATCTAGTGGAATATGGATGCGACGTCAACGCCCAGGACAGCGACGGATGGTGGGTGTTTCTCTTTCTCTTCTCGTTTCTTCTCTCCACTAATTATCCGTCTTCTCTCTTCCCGACAAAATCTCTCCAGTTGTGGCCAGCCTGACAATTTCTCAAAATCCAATTACGGTTTTGTCGTATTTTTTTTTTTTTTTTTTTTTTTTGTTCTCCGAGTAGAGAGATCGATAGAACGGATTAACACCTTTCTTCTTCTTGAGAAAGTTAATCCGTTCTTTTTAGCGAAAAACTCTCCCACTTGCCGTTAAACGTCGTCACGCATTTGAGGAGCTAACTTTCAAAAGAGACTTTGTCCAAAAATTGGAAATTTTGAGTTAAATACCGATTTCGATTTATGTGGTTCATCATATCATGATCTCTGCGGAGTTTAATCATCCAAAAGCAAGTTTGTCTTAGTCTCTGAAAGTAAACATTATAACATGAAAGTTTGAGAGAAACACATTTTTTGATCATTCCCAAAAGTCGTATATGAGTGACAAAGTCTCTTTTGAACGTTAGCTCCACAGTTGTTCCCTCTATTAGATACATATATATATATATATATATATACAACATTTGGCCCACCATCACTCGAGTTTATATTCTCTCTTAAAAGTTTAATAAAAAAAAAAATAAGAAGAAGAAAGAAAGACGCTAATGTTCGAATCAATTATATTTCCTTTAATGCTGTTCTTGCAAAAACAAAATTTGTATCGCTTTGAAGAATGATGACGACGATAATAGTCTAAATAACAATGGCTATATATCGTGACATATCGCCTAACAACTTGATGAGTTTCGTTAGAAGTCGTACATTACCAGTTAAAATTCGTGAATGCCACTCGAGTGTTATCGTATGGTTCAATCGATTGTTATTTATGGCCATCGTTTTTTCCCCCTCTCTACGCGTTTAACGCAATTTTAATGAAGTTTTGTTTATAAGTTTTTAAGTCTTAATTATAACACCGCAGTAAATACGTTACACGCGTTGTTTACATTTTGTAGGACCCCGTTACACTGTGCAGCTTCCTGTAACAACCTTCCCATGGTGAAGTACTTGGTGGAACACGGAGCCTGTATATTCGCCACCACGCTGAGCGATCACGAAACGGCAGCGGAAAAATGCGAAGAAGACGAAGAGGGTTTCGATGGCTGCTCCGAATATTTGTACAGTAAGTGAATATTTTTCGCTCGGAAATTCTTCTACTACCTCCTCCATTTTGTAAATAACGTCTCTCTTCGCAGGCGGTCAAGAAAAATTGGGCATATTGAACGGCGGAGTCGTTTACGCCGTGTACGATTACGATAGTCAGAATCCAGACGAATTGAGCTTTCGAGATGGAGATAAAATGGTTGTTTTGAGGAAAGGAGACGAAATGGAGCGAGAATGGTGGTGGACGAAACTTAAAGACAGGGAAGGTTATGTTCCTAGAAATTTATTAGGGGTAAGTGTAACAAGATCCCATCCTCTTCGATTTTTTTACTTAAAAAAAAATTATTTTTCAAAATTCATCTCTTCTTCTAGCTTTATCCTCGAATCAGTTCGAGGAAAGACTCCTAGGATAGTGAGAAAACCCCCCCATTCGCATCTCTCGTCGCCTCTCGAGTCCTAAACGAGAAACGATGCAGTCAGCCGAATCAACAAAACGTAAAAAACTTTAAAAAAAAACAAAAAAAAAACGTCGTTGACGAAGCAGATCCCATCTCTGTGATGTGCACGATTATTTTTGAATCGATCTGTTGTACAAATAAAAATGACGTTTATGTACATACGGGATATAAGAAAAAAAAAAAACAAAAAAGAAAGCAGATTGATTATTTTTGTATGTGCTGATAGATGGCAGCACTGTACAGTACAAGTACCGTCCAATCAGGTTGACCAATTTTACAAAAACATATCCGACGATACTGCGCACACCTGATGAACATGTTGTCCGAAGCGAGCCATGGAAATGTATACTTATCTTGTTGATTGTTTTTATATATATATTATATAAATATATATATATTAATAAAAATTCTTTCATTATGTATATACACGGTATTGGTTCATTTTTCGGTTCACTGGTTTCCCATCCAATTAAAAACTCGTTTACAAAAATAGTAATACAATTTTCTGAGAGACCGAAAACAGGAATTGGAAGTGACAAATGTGGGAAAACAATATCGTTAAGGAATAAATAAGTATTAAAGTCTTAAACGGTCAAGAGCACACCAGATAAAAACACGTTTAAGTATTTAATTAACAGTGACGATGCAGAATTAAAAACTCCATTAAATAGGCGCCATAATTATTTTTATTCATAACAGATGGCAGCACTTCTATAAATCGATAACGCGATGAGCCGGAATGTTTATTAATCCGAGAAAATTTTAATATTTAGCCATCCTTCTCGTTTAAAATTTGTGATGAATGAATTATTATTATTTATTATTTTTTTTTTTTTTGTGCTTAGATATCGTTATGCAGATTATATCAATCGATCGACTTAACGATCTCCCGTTGTGTGGTTATGATTAAAGAGTCATCGATGCTCGACTGATCAAGATCGTCTTTCCGCTTCGCTGAACGTTGGAAATGAATGACACTACGTAATCCTCTCCAGTTATTACCTGTAACTTTAGCCGTCTTTCCACGATAACCCATTGAATGGAATTTAAAACCTCTTTAAACAAGGATTTAAATATTAATTTTTTTTTAAGTCGGTTAGTTACGCTCGGGATCGGGATGATCGAAGAGTTTGTTTGTATATCGCGAATGCCATGCGCTTATTTAGATCATTTGAGACGTCAAACACATTCTTGTGGTTTCCCAGAACCCAAAAGAATGCTATATATCGATGTCATTAAGCTTTAACGTTCCAATCAATATTTTATCGTGTCTACATTTTTATAGCGTCATACTTTCTCAAAATTGCTTAATATATTATACTTGAGGCAGTCTTGTATATAATATAATATATCACGAAGCAAAATTTGTCGAAATGATTATATAAATTTATATTTAAACATAGTGATCTACATTTACAGACGAGGTCGCGGAATGACCCAAAACTGTCACATTTACTTTTTGATAGAAACCCCCGTAACCAATAGCTTAGCTGCTTTGATTTTATCAGTTTTTCACGATCAGAATTTTCATTAGGAATCCGATCGTGAGCTTAATTTAAATTTATGATTAGGACACAGAAAGATCGTGAATTCGGTGGTGAGCTTTAGGCTATGCCGATTGAATAAAAGTGAATCGTGACGAATGTGTCACGATTATGAGAGTTGTTATGGTATTACAAATATCTATATCCATATTATGAGCATCTCGTTATCTTTTTTTTTTTTTTTTTTTCCTCTCAATGTTTTGTCACAATTCTTGTTCCATTAAAATCGTGATTTATCGCGACCACGACTCTCTTCTAAATTAATTTTTGATTCCGATAGAGAAAGCAGCGACTAATGAATATTAAGGTCTGTTTTGAATTAATAAAAAAAAAAGATGTGTTGGCATAATAATAGTAATTTGATATTTTCAATTATTAGTATTTATCGCCATTGTTATTCGCGAGGGAATATAGGTGGTCTCTGAATCGTATTTGCATTATTATTCCTAAAAATAATTATTTCTAGCTGGCGAATTGCAGAATGGCTACAGATCAAAGACCAGATTTCGTAGATGTGGACTTCTTGGAAGAAAAACTTGATAAACTCGAAAGAAGTCTCTATTCCGAAATAAAAAAAATGGAAGAAGAGATTGGTCGATTCCAAGAAAACATGGAAAATTACAAAAAACTGCTATCGCTGAATTCTGATGATAAGAACACGGATATAGAGGATAATCCTTATTCTTCATTCACCGATTGGCCATCGCCTTTGGAATCTTGCGCTATGGAAGATTTTTCTGAAGGAAACAATCTGAATGTTCGTTTCGATGTTAAAGACTATTCTGCAGACCAGGTTTCCGTAAGCGTCGTTGATGGTACATTGATAGTGAGTGATAAAAGTTAAATTTTCTTTTTTTTTTTTCTAAATCAGTTTCTGGACTGCTTAAAATCAGATTCGTTTTACAGGTTCACGCCAAATCGAATGATTCAAACAAAGAATTCAGATATCAAGTGACACTTCCAAAGGATACGAAACTCGAACAGTTAAAGAGGTCATGGTTTGGAAATGGAATATTGGCCATCCAAGGAGTTCTTCCCGCTCCTCTCAGACCATAAATAAAAACTGAATATTCCGAAAATTTTATACTTTCGAAGACATAAAACAAAATTTTCGCTATTTACTACGTTCGATATATAAAGTATATAAATTATAAAACAAAAAAAATTTGTTTTTAAAGTGTTTCGGTTATTTAATCATTAAATTCTCAATATTGTTTAAATAATAACTTATCCGGTACTATAACTACTTAACACACAAATATTTCGGGATCAAATTCCTGCTTATTCGATCCATAAATATTTATTTCTTTCGCATAAAGTAGTTTTATATCGAATGAAACATGTTTCTTTCATCCTTTCCATCAGTTATTTTTGAAGGCATTTCAACAGCAGGGATTATATATATATGGAGTGGCGCTATTCAAACTAAAATAGTCAAAATGGCGAATAAAAGCGAGATATAATTCTACTTTAAATAAATAAATAGGTACTTACGCTCGATATAAATATCTTAAGTAGTCATTATAAGAAAGATTTCCTTTTGATAAGATTTTCAAAGAAAATCGAAAAATCTCTGATAAAAGCAAACCGATCCATTACACACACGAGTGCAATATAAACATAAAAAAATTTTAATATATTTTCTTTGAATATAATAAGCATAAAAATAAACAAAAAAATTTTTTCGATGTTAAAATATTGATAAACAATAAAAAGTTTTCGATTAAAAATCACAATTTTTAAGATAATAAATAAATTACGTCAGAGGTTACGGAAGATAAAAAATTTCAGATGTCGCTGCTGGAAAACTGATGATGGCGACGTCGTAAAATTTCAACCAGGAGCGGCGGAATACCGGTAATGCTATTACGGTGCGATGCACATTCGAGCGAAAAATTCGAAGGATGAATATTGATGACGTGACAAATTGTCATCGCTGTCAGTTAAATTTTTCGTTGGGAAGTTTTTCTGTTCGCTTTAATTGAAACGAAATTGATTTTTCAACAAATTTCGAATCTGACCCAAAAAAATAAAACTCGTTTCCGGTTATCAATATATCGATAACTAAAGACAAAATCAAAGTTTTCGAGTTAACTATTGACAGAAATATATCCTATTTACTAAGTTAAAGATTTTTGATAAACAAAAAATAAAAAAAAGGATAAAACGGGGGAATATGACTCGTAGGGGAAAATGGCCAGTTATAAGCCGAGAAGCATTTTTAATATTAAAAATTAAAAAATAGCTTTTTCAGGCAGGGGAGACACTTAATGTAGCATACAGTCGTTGATCGTATTCATTATTTTTTAAATTTTTAATATTAAAAATGCTTCTGAGCTTATAACTGGCCATTTTTCCCCTACGGGTCATATTCCCCCGTTTTACCCTATTATAAGTCACCATTTTTTAAATCCCTATTCCTCTATAGGATCTAATTGTTTTTGTCATTTATAATGTAAAATTTCACCTTTCGATCGCCATTTATATGTTGATTTGAATCATTTACTGAACATATTTGTTCTTAATATTATTTTTGCTTTATTTATCAACATCAAATTATAGAAACTTTCAGAAAAAATGGTGAATAATAAAGATGTGGAATCTCTGGATAATGCACATATAACTGATTCTATCATTAATATATTTTGGATTAAAAATTTTTATTTTAACGTAAAGCGGGGTATATTACGTTATATATAAATTTTAATTCCTTCCTATCGTTATTACAGCGAAAAATCTATAGTAGAATTTTAGATAAACCGTTTGCTGCGATAAACTTTCCAAAAACAAAAAAAAAAATATATTTTTATAAAAAAAATTTATTGCTGTTTTAGATTAGTTTAGAAACTTTTGCTGCCGAACTAGCTGTAGATATACGAGTTAGAGGACCGGTTAGAACTCAATCACGAATTGATCAATCCTTTAATGAAGTATGCGGGAACGTTGAAGGATGAAGATCGATGCGCTTCGTCCGTTCCCACTAAAAATATATGAGACATCGAACTCGGAATTCGATCGCATATCCTTCGAATGAAAAGCTATCGTTCTTCCATTTGTCTTCACAAAATGTTTTCTGAGAGATGGTTCATATATCATATTAAAAATGTTTGTTAGTAAGTCTGAATTTTCATAATATCATACGCTAAAATTTCCAATATTCTGTAGAATCCAATAAATATTCAGAATCGTATAAAGCTAACAAATGATTTATTAAAATTAAAAAGTTCTTAACGCATTAAGGAACAGTAATTAAAACATATAAATTTATGTAGATAGAAGTATAACTATTGTATAATTTTTATAATCTTATTTCGAACATCAGAAGTTGATGTTTTGAAGATATTTACCAGCTCTGACATCTACTTTATATCTGCTTAATAATAGATAGTAACAAAATACTTCCAAAATATAAAAAATTAGGCTGTAATAAATTTTTTATTAAAATATGTTATGACCGTCTCTGAGAATAATTATCCTTATAAATTCACTTAATAAGATCTCATTTATTTATTTTATATTTGTCATGTTAAAATATAGCAAACTATATATTTTTAATCATTGTCTCTATCTGATATGTTGAAAATGTGGTTTTATGGTGGCAATCATCCCCCGCTGCCTGAACAGTCCACCCTTAATGTCCAGATGTTGGACCCTCCCTTGGGGGTCATTTCAACTTGTTTTTTTTTCCCACGTTAGTTTTGTTTCCCTTCTTCAAAGTCTACAGACGTATATGGTCTGTCCTCTATCTCATTCCAACATGATACATGATTAAGAAATGCATATTTAGTACAGTTTAATTTAAAATTTAATTTTTAATTATTACTCTCATTTTTACTTTTTAATACGTGTAACTGTTATCGATGATTTTTGGCCAGTTTTGAAATATTATTGGTTTTGATTACAGCAATAACATATCTTAACTGGATTTTTTTAATAAAAAATATCGAAAAATATCAATTAAAAAATTTACAGATAATCTTGCAAATTTTTAGTGAATATAGTTTCATTTTTTGTTCTAAATTTGGTCAAAAAGATTTTTTTTTCTTCTCGATAAAGTAACAATAATTTTTTGCTTAAACATCCCTGTTAATCAGTCTTCTAATGTTGTAGTCGTGTATTGAGGAGAAGCCAAACTTAATTAATATGTTTTTTTAAATACTGTATAATATTTTATTGTAATGTATATCTTTGATCAAAATTTCAGCGAGATGAATTTTATGCTCGATTATTTATCTATTTTAATGGGATCGATCGACTTCTTAGTTCAAGCTAGACTCCTGAGATAATTATTAACGGATCACATTGTAAAATTTCAATAAAGATAAAAATTGATACAGATACTAAACAAAATGATTTAAAAAATAATAATCAATCGATCGTTATTTATTTTTTTATTTATAAATAAAAAAATAAATGATTTATAAAATCGAATTTATGATTTATAAAATCGAATTTTTTGCATAATCAAATTTTTCCTCCAAATAACGCTATTGAAAATAATAAGCTGTAGAAATCAATGAATTAAAGTTATGCTTGAACGAATGGAAAAAAAAAAAAAAAAATTTAAAATGGAAACGAAATCGAAAACAAACATCAGATCGGTTTAATTTACAAGACAGGCAAAATTTTCGGTGATAGGAATCCACTAACAGAAGAATTTCAGTGAAACATGTTTTATATTTTTCCTAGACTTCGTCAGATAATGAAAATTTTCCTGGACCGGAGTTTGCTTGAAATAAAACTAGGAAAACTTACTTATACTCGTAACAATTAGAAAAAATTTGCATCATTTTCCAACTGTTACCAGTTTTCTTAATTTGTAGGGAAATGAAGAGGAAAACAAACACTTCTGTAAGACTTGTTTCCCACATTTCAAGTTGCCTTTCCTGAATTGTTTGTATCACAATATATTTTTAATGCATCTACTTTTTTAGAATTTGTGGAATTTAATTTGCAAAAAAAAGATATAAAAAGTGACCAACTCATTGTATTAATTTATATTTTAATTTTCAGTTAGAAGGAAAACAAAAGCTCTGCGATGAGATGTTCAGTTCAATTTTACTCATAATAGTAATTCTGCCAGCTATTACGGAGTGTTTCTGGAAAATGCAAAAATACACAGATGTGAATGAGGCATTGACATGGTTTATGGATTAAATGAAAAAGCCAAATTCAATAATATTATCCAATTTAAAGTTGCAGCATGTAGGTGATATTTTTAATCTTTGCGTTTTTTATTCACCGGGGACTTGGAGATATCTAAACATTAAACATTAAGGTTGAGTTCAGAAAATGCTCCGAGAAGTCTCCCCTGGAGAAACTAAAAAATGACGTCACGATCCGTGGAGATGATGAGACAGCGTGATTTGTTGAACAGCTAGACTTCCAGCCGTTCAACAAATCACGTTGTTGTCGCCATGTGACGTCATTCTTTAGCTCCTCCAACAGAGACTTCTCGGAGCATTTTCTGAACTCACTCTAAGTTTGGTTGATATTAAACATACTGCTTTTTATAACTGTTAACTAATATATAATGTATGAATCGGTTTTGTATGAATATATAAATGAATTATTATATAATATACAATACAAAAATATTTTTTCACATTAAATAAACAAGTATTTTAATGTAAAACAGATAACACTAACATGTAAAAGTTATAAACTTTTATATGGGTATAGTTTAAATAATATAAATCTTCTCTTCAGTATAGTCTCAAAATTTTTCAAATGCATACATCTGAATCGCTTAATACTCTTTTCAGTGGAAAGAGGTCAACTTTTTTCCTTACACAGTACGATAATAATAATAATAATAATAACTTATCATTAAAAACTTTAAAATATTCAAAATACATTATGCAAAATATAATGTTACATTTTTTGTTTTAACATTATACAGAAATTAACTTGAAACATTCTTGATTGTCTTATTATAAGTAACATTAAGAAGTATTGAAAACGAATGACCAATAAAATTAGCTCATTTTAAAGGTTTCACATCAATCGCTGAATCTGTACAGATGGATGACAGATAGATAGATGGAATAAACAGACTTTTATTGAAAAAACGGACCTTTAAATGCTAAAACACGAAGATCAACAGCTCGAATCCATACTGTACTTCAAGAGTTCTTAATTGGTTTTTTTCTTTTGCAAGTCTATTTGCCGAACAGATCGGGAGAAGGAACGGCAATATCAGTATATCCCAATGGCAAAATGCTTAATTCCATCGAAGAGAGAGTATTCTATTCCAGAATTCGTGATGTTCCAGATGTCCGGGATCGGTTTGTCGAAATCTATCCTTCAACTTTTCAGAAGATCAAATCAGTAGTATCAGTGAAATCGGTTCATCTGTATCAGTAAAAAATAAATAAATAAAAAGATTTCAAAACAGTTAAGTTTTCTCGTCTACCATGGGGACTGGTTTCAGACTGTATTCCACGGAACCCTGGGTTCCATAAAATGTCCTAAAAGGTTCCATAAATATACATAAAATATTTATCAAAATTATGAAAATAAAGTTATTTTGATGAAAATAACTTTATTTTGTAATAATCTTTTAATTTTTATTATAATATAATAAAAGAATATTAAAACGTTTTTCTTTATATGCACTACCTAGATTCTATTGTTTATGATCCCGGGTTCCGTGAAGTAATTTTATACTCGTAAAGGCGATAGTTTTGTAACCCGTTATGCCTGAAAAGTTTTAAAACGGAAGGTAAGACTGAATTGTACAAAAGCACACAGACGCTCCGTCATATCGTCAGACTTTCTCTCAGTTTCCGTGAATCGAAATTGAGGCAACATGTCTGAAAATATCCTAATTCACTCCGCGACAGTAGTAGTTTTAAAGCAAATAGGGGGAAAAGTTAGATCTAAATGGACTAAATACTGGTTACGAAAACAAAGTAACTTTTCTCAAATAAATTTACTTAAAGAATTAAGACTCGAAAAAACACGTCCCTTACTATTCCTATAGGTGTTATTTATTAACATCCTATATAATCGATTTGAATTAATATTTGATTTTGAATAGCTTTTAATGCTTAATTTGTTGTAAATAACTTTTGGTAAATGAAACTATTTTGATAATTATTG
>WUQG02446516.1:0-13216 GCA_011317285.2 Androctonus mauritanicus
GCGATGTTTCGAGTTTCTCCCGTCTGCATGATCGCACCTGCGCTAGGATGACGACGTCAGAAATCGCTGCGAGTTCTAAATTCGCGGTCTGCATGACCGTAGTCCAGGCGTGACCAACAGTTTTTGCCCTCGGGCCGGATTGGAAAGAAAACTTTTCACGGGCCGGACGAAATATTAAAATGTTAAATACAAAAACGATTCGCTTAAGTAAATAAAACGTCAGACAGTTAATATCGAGTACAGACGAATACAAAAGTTGTAAATCTTTATAATGGAATCTTTTTAAAAAATAAAGAAGTATCGCGAATCCATTCGACCGATTATTGGAAGTTAAATAGCTAATATTGAACGGCGCGGGTCGCATAAATTCATTACGTGGGCCGGATCCGGACGGCGGGCCGTATGTTGGCCATGCCTGCCGTAGCCTAACCTGCGTGACTACTATAGCTGATTTACGCCTCTGCAGAAGGGGGTGAAGTTGTCTAGGACGATTTCAAAAAGCGGCCAAGAGTTCCGAATGGCAGAGAGAAATCGGTCCTTGCTACTATCTCGGAACAAAGTCAATGTAAACAAGTCCATGCAGGCGCCTATTATAGTCTCGGGCATCGTGCCAAGAGTGTATCTTTGCCGTAGGCGGAGCTGCTAAGCGCAACAAGCCTCTCTCTCTCTCTCTCTGATACGAAGCACTGGCTACGATCTGTCTTTTCGGGTGACGTCATATTCCCGGGAAATCCCCGAGACGTGGCGCCCGGATGAGCTAGCTTACTATATTGACCTTGCTACGAGAGAGTCATCAGATTGGTGCTAACCTCCTGCCACTAGGAACCCTCGGCGGCTTCTTGAGATCGTCCTAGACCAGCGGTTCTTAAACTTATGTAGTCCGAGGACCCCTCTTGAACAACATTTTTTTTGCGGCCCATCCCAACCCTAGACATTGTACATCATTCTTGAGACTTAACTTCTAGCTCAATAATCTGATAGGCACTACGTTATAATAAATATTGGAAAAAATGTATCGCTAGTTATTTTAATAAATGATCTTGCGCATTTATAGAGATGAACATTTTTATTAGAATATAAAATAAAAAACATAAAATGAATAAAAATAGTAACATAATAAAATACATAAAAATTACAGAACATAATAATAATAGGTTCATGTTTTATTTATTGCCTTAAAAATATATTTTTTATTGCTCTGCACTTCATGCCTTTTCATCGTCTTCTTTAACTGTTTGCAACCATTTTTTATAATTTCGTGGACCCCTGGTAATAACTACGGGGACCCCCAGGGGTCTGCGGACCACAGTTTAAGAACCGCTGCCCTAGGAACACTGAAAGCTGAATGATTTTGATTGGTTCCAGAATCCAAAACTTATTCCCAAAATATCCAAATTGTATGTTTTTGGAATAAATTTTAGCTGAAACCAATAGAAGATTATAATATGGGAAATAGCATGATTTTAAATTTTGAATATTTGCTTTATGAATAATTTCAGGAACTGAATTAAGCTTATATAATAAATGATAATTGCATTAATAAGAGAAATAAATTAATAAAGAAAAATTAAGGTTTAATTCTGAATAAGAATAATATATCACAGTTCAGAGGATAAGTTAATCATAATCAATATATTTATTATAAACTGGCATTCATTTATTTTAAATAATCTTGTAGAATTTACTAAATACTTTTTTGACAATGAATAATTATTTACAAAATAAAAACCTTTTAATTAATAACTGACTTTTGTAATCAAAATAATACAGAACATTACAAATGACTTAATACTAACACTACATAATTCATGAAAAAATAAAAAATTAATGCAATTAAACAGTAGCACAAAATTTAATACCATAAATGTTACACAGCAATAAATAAAAACCATAAATGTTACACAGCAAAAATATAAATGAGCTTCTCAGAAGTCAAACTGATTAACTCAATTTTTTGTAAATTTCTCAGTTTTAATATTATAACACATGATTAGTGCAACAAAGTGTTTGGGTAATAAAATCAATAAATTTACAAAAAACTAGTTGATCTGTTAGGCTTCTGAGAATTCAAATAACCAAAGATATGACAAAAGTAAAAATTGCAATTTTTACTAATTTTTTAGCATTCTTATTTTATTCCCTAAAGGTTCCTGAGTTCAGTGGTGAAGATCACATATGTGGCAGAGACCCCATTCTCAAGTTATAAAGCCCTAAAGTTGAAGGTCCGAAATCATGTTTTTTGCTGTTTTATGCAAAACTTTTAGAGATAATCAAACAATTTTAGATATGTCTTATTATTCCAAATTAAATACAATTAGTTTAAATAAGCTATAACTTACCTTTGAAAAGTTACATAATTTTTGTCACTTCTGACAATTTATTTGTCCACAAGCTTTGCAGAATATCAATTTAAGTTTTTATATTGTCTTATATGAAAAAATCCTATTAGTTGTCTCACATTCATTTATTTTTCCACATTGAATAATAATAATAATAATAATAATAATAATAAAACAGACAACTATAAAAAATCATATTTGTTAGTCAGTCAAGAGTTAAATACAAACAGTATGACAGGATATATATCATCATCATTACATTTCAAGTAAACTGTATATAGTGTCCCAAATCCATTATAGTAAGCATTATTGATTTTAATTTTATGTAACACAGTCTGGACTTAAATTATTATTATTTTTTTAATCAAATAACAGAACACTCCACAAATAAAAAGCATGTATAAAAAATAAATGTGCAAATTTGAAAGAAAACAGCTTTCTTTCAAATTCACACAAACATTTATTTTTTTTTATTTCATTAGTTCACAGACTTATGTATTATGAATTATTAAAATGTAATTATAAAAATCTAAGCACTTTCACAGCTTAAATTTTTAAAAGTGAATATTGAGAAACTTTGAGCTATTCAATGCAGATAAAGAAAAGATTATGAATGCTAACTGAACAATTAAGACAATTCAAGATATATAAGTCTGTGAGCTAATGAAATAAGAAATATAAACAAGTGTTGTATGGATCTGAGATTTGTTTGAAAGAAAACTGATTTTACTTTTGAAGTATTCTGTTATTTGATTAAAAGAAAACTGAAATACTGTAGTTTTAGGTCCAAATTACAAAAAAAAAAAATCAATTTGGATACCTGATTCCAATAATTTGGATTTTATATACATTTTACTTGAAGTTTAATGAAGGATATGTATCCCATTATACCGTTCATATTCAATTCTTTCGATTTGATGATTTTCATAGTTCTCTATTTGATTATTATCCTATGTGAAAAAATGAATAAATATGAAACAATTAATAGGATATTTTGCATATAAAATAATATAAAAACATAAGAAATCAATATTCTGCTCAAACTTAGGAACAAATAAATCATCGAAAATGAAAAAAATAAATTACGAAACTTTTCAAAGATAAGTTATGGCTTATTTAAACTGATTCGGAATAAGACATGTCTAAAATCGTTTAAATTGTTTGATTATCTCTGAAAGTTTCGCAGAAAACAGCAAAAAAAAGGGATTTGGAGCCCAATTTTGGGGCCTTATCAATTGAGAATAGCGCTTCAGATCCACGTGGGACCTTTCACCATTGAACTTAAGAGCCTTTAATTAAGGGGTAAAATAAAACGAGGATTGAATTTCCGCTGGGATAGTTACTGCTGTCATAATTAAGAAAAATTTAAATTGTATCATATATTTGAATTTCTATAATAATAAAACCATGGATGATTTTCAATTATTTTAAAATAAATATTCATTGCTAAATTTTTTTCCCTGAATTTAACAAAATTTTTTATTCCTAAAACTAAAATAAAAAATTTATTAAAATGTATATGATAAATTAATAACAAAATTTACTTGAATGAAAGTGTACATATTAAATTTAATTAAAAATTTTCCGTATGGAAATAATTTTTGATTTTTCATAAACATGTTCATAACTTACTTTTGAAAAGAAACTACTTTATTTACAAAAAGTCTCCAATGAAATATGCCATAAATGCCCATTTATAATTCATAAAAGTTTCAAAAAATGGAATACGAATATTCAAAATTTAAAATACTATCAATCCTTCACTTACCAACTTACTTTCTATAATACAATATATATAAGAAAATTATTGAAGCTTTCCATGCTGCCATCTAGATTGAGATAAAAAATATATACGATATTACCGTATTAATTAAATTATAAAAGCTAGTATGCTTAAGAATTTATCATTTTTTTAATTAATAATTATGGAAAAATTATGCAATATTTTCTGTGTTATTTTTCTCAGATTTATAAAGTAATAATTTTATAATTACTATATTATACAATACTGGATTTTATAAGTTTGCGGTTGATAAAACATTATAACAGTTTTTTATTCATTTAAATAATAAATAAGCAAAAAAGTTTTTCAATTCTACATTCATTATTATAAATTCAATAATTGAATTTCTAGTAAATTTTTTATTTTGTAATTTGATAATTTTTATATAATATAAAAATTGATTAGAATTTCTTTATATCCACAAAATACCAACAAATTCGATAGATAAAAATAAAAAAATCTTTATTTTGATTATTGATGAGAATGCTAAAGCATAGTTTATGAAAAGATGGATTTCAATATTATAAACGAAAATATATATACATATACAGTATATATATATAGCGAGATAAAAATATATCTTTATATATACTGTATTTTTTTTATTTTTATAGTTACCGAATTTTCATAATTTATTAAATTTTAGAAAATTTTTATAGCTACACACGTAATTTTATTACAGATAAAAATGAACTGTATAAATATATAAAAATTATTCTTAATCCGATAAACAATATTTAGAAATTAGCTTCGATATTAATTGATACTTACGGTACTGAACGTACTATACAAACTGAAATGCTAATTGATATTTTATATAATATTGCTAGCGTGAAAATACTTCTATAAAAAAACGAAATATATTAAGCATTAAAAAATCGATGACAAGTATATTTTTAATAGGTGGTAAAAACATTGATCAAGCAAGAAAAAATATAAGACAAGAACTTGTTATAAAAATAAAAATTTAATGCAAAGCTAGCATGTAAGTTAAATGATAAGAGTAGGATTAAAAATATACATTTTATATCCTCTTTAAAAAGCTTTAGAAATTTCTATATAACTTACAAAAAAAAAAAAAAAAGAACAGAGCAGGCTCAACATACGATCGAGTGGAGCGTCCGCTAAGGTGCTGGAGCATTTTGTGTTTTATTACTATTATTGTAATAAGAAATAATTACTTTTTACACAATTTAAACGGTGAGCGGTCAAGTCGTCAGTTTTGACGCTCACTATCAATACTGATGACTTGAGGAACGCAACAAAAATTCTCGCTCGAGTTGCTAAAAGCTCTATAATCTATTCCATTTGAGTTGGCAGTGACGCCACGAAATGACGTCGTCTGATGGCGTAGCACACAATACCGTATCCTTCCGCCATTAGATATCAAAGTATAAATAGCACATTTTCAATAATTTATCCACTTTTTTGTGCATAAATAGTTGAATTAAGAAGTTTTCACTAATTAGCTGATAAATCTGTAGTCTTCATCATGTCTCTGATATTGTTATAAATCCATTTATAAAAATTTTTAATTTTATTAGCGTTTTTCCATTTATTATTTATTTAAACTAGAAATTACCCGCTCATATAAATGAGCGGAAATATAATCTTGTGATTTAATTTTGTAATACTGTATATAACGACGAAAAACATCTCCGAATTCGTGTAGACAACAAACACAGGACATTACAAACATTCTTGAGGGAATCCAAGAAAGAATCGTAAAATGGCATCCATTATTATGTTGCAGCGTCATTTGCGAATTGTCTTTTTAGAGGAACTAGAATTTCAATGTAATTTTTATTCTTTAATTTTTAAATTATTAATACCAACAAATAATTTTGGCTGTCGCAGACATCCAAAAATTAGACCTTTCTAAATATTTAGAAAGGTCTTTGGTATTTATAGAAATCGATACAATAGTTCAACCAAAAAAAGGCATCCAGCCAGCAGCTAATCACGTTCGACTAATAATATATTGTATATGATGATAGTAATTTTCATGCGCTCGCGTTAAAAGTTACAACAGAAATGCGATTATTATTATAACTTTTAAATAGCTTTATTTTTATTAATACTTAGGATTTTTATTAATACTTATTATTTTAATTCTCTCAGGACTGAGTGAACTGTCGAAAAATTAACAATTAATATCTAACACCATTTGGTTAATTCCTTATCAAAGAGATCGTTTTGGTCATCCAGAATTATACTTAACGTTTACGGCAAATTTTCGATTAGCATAGAATTATATTGACACTCTTCGTAGGAAAATCGAAGTGGTAGAGAGCAGTGTCGTAACTAGCCATTCCTGTACCCTGTGCAAGAATTTGCATTTAGGCCCCTTAATTAATTAGGTTTGGGAAAATAATGAAACAAATACATTACACAATATACTTTTAATAAGATTTATTTTAATTGCACTTTTCTGGCTTTCATTTCAACAAATTCATTAATTGCATCATCATAATTAATATTTTTAACGATATTGTGCTCTATTGAAATAATAGAGGGATTGGATAATCTTTCTTGTCCAATAATTGATTTTAAATAATTTTTTATTAATTTAAACTTGTCAAAACTTCTCGCGCACGAAGTAATAGAAACAAGAAGAGTTAGAAATATTTGAAGAGCAATATTGATATTTGGGTAAAACTTAATTAAACCAAAATCACGAAGAGCTTGTAGAATACTAAGCGAAGATACCAAATAATAAAAATTTAAAAATTCGTTGCATATGAAATTAATTATTAAAATTTTACTATAAAACTCAGATGGTACATTAAAAAGTACTAAATGAAATAGTTTGCAAGTACATAAAAACTTAATATTGAAAATCACTTCACTATACAACTACAAAGTACAACATTATCTGCAGAAATAAAAACCCAACATAACAAAATTTACAAGCACGTTCATCATACATCTGTTAATGAAATCCTCGAAATATTGCAGTCAAATAATATTATTATTATTATTATTTGCATTCTTATCTATTTTCACAGACACACATACGTGAAAACACAAATATAGTGACTACATTGCGGAATTCACACTGTAATCCAACCTAAGTTAGGTAAGTTAACATAGGCATGTTGAAAATATCAGTCAATTCTGCCATTCATTCGAATGTTCATATTGATGAGCAGAGACATCTAGGGTCTATGTAAGGCAAAATCTAATTGCCAAACCATGCAGTAGAAAGGCGGAAAATTTAAGAATATAATTTCTTGTGAACAGCATTTTGGGTCCCCCTTCCAAGTGGACCCTGTACGGTTGCATCTGTTGCACCTGCCTAGTTATGGCACTGTATTCATGTATAACAAATCCCTTACTTCAGGGTTTAAAAATCTGGTTACTTTAGCTTATACATAAATTTGAAATTTGTGTATAAGCTAAAGTGACCAGATGTTTTATGATGGAATATAGGACATGTCCAAATAAAATATAAAAAAAAACACTTAACACGGTCATGAGAATACCATTTTCTTAGTTTATTTAGTTATACATCATTAAAATGTCTTGGATCTATCTTTTTATGCATTTATTAATATAAAAATTACAAAAACACATACTTCTGATAAATTAATAATAAAATTAAGATCATATTTCTTTTCATAAGAAAAAATTAATTACAATAGAAAATAACAGTCTCAATACAAAAAAATATCAAAAATGACTATATAAATATAACTATCAATATAACAAATAATAATAAATAAATAATTACATTATTTATATTTATTTTTCTGCAGAGTGAAATTTTTAATAAATCTTCATTATTTGAAATATTCTTATAAAGTTCTTTACAAGAATTAGAAAAATTGTATTTAACTTGTAATATTCCTTTCAATGTTTCTATCCTCTGCTGCATTTTTTTTTTGAGGTCTAAAACATATTCACCACTGAAAAAACTCTATGTTGCTACATTGGTGCTTGACAAGCATAATGCAAATCCAATTGTTTTATTAATATTACTGAATGGTATATTGTTTGCATCAGAGTGATTAAATATTTTTATCCATCTTGCATTGGTTGTAATTTTTTGTTCATTCTAAGCATTTATTTTTTTATCAACAACATATTTTTTACATATATCTCATCAAAAAGTTTCCTTTCTTCCTTATAAGCATCAAATAGCTCTATTTTGTCATGAAATTTGGAAATGTATTCAAAACTTTTTTGCCAATTATTACTGCTTTAAAAATTGGTCTACTTAAAACGATCAAAACCAATTAACTGCTCTTCAGCTGACATCAGTATAAATAAGTGCTCTTATTTTTATTTATACTACTTAAAAAAATCAATATGTTCAAATTGTGATAAACAAAGTTCTAAATATTGAATACATTTTTCATAAAAACTGTTGACATTGGATTTGAAGGAATCTGTTTTTGACCAATCATTCTCAATTTTCAAATTTCTTAACTCAATGTTTTCCAAAATATGGGGTGCAAGTCTATTGGAAGGTTATGCACAAGAATTAACAAAACATCACTTTTGAGATAAACAAGCAAAAACTAAATTCAAATTGGTGTCAAAAAAAAAATGAATCAGCAAAATGGTTATAAATACAGTACATAAAATATCCATGTACTCAGAAACTTTCTGTTGTAGTTGTTTTAAAGACAAAATATCAATCTCTGTAGTGATTGAAAAAGAATTGTTAATAATGATATCTTCCATGACTCTCGATTTGAGAGAATTTGTGCTGAAAAGTAAGCCCACCCATCACATTAATATTATGTTGTATTAGACATGAATTCTGTTTTTCATTTTTTTTGTAAGATTTGTTTAATTCTATTAAAAATTATTACAGCATAATGAATATATATTTTTTTATATATAAGAACTTTATTTATACAAAATATGGTATATTGTTTTGTAGTATAAAATTATAAGTAAAAAGTATTTATAAAATTAGACAGTTATGAAAATGAGAGGGCATATCAATTTCTTCTGAAAAAAGAGAGGCACAGACACAAAGTTTGGAAACACTGCCTTAATTTATTGTGTACAGTGAATAGTAGATATTGCATATCCATTCTTTCTTTTAATTTAAATTTTAAATCAGTTATTTCTATAATAACCTCCATAATAGTATTTTTATCGTCTTCAATACTTGTCACATACAAATAAAAAGATTTGTTGCCAGTTAATTACAATAGCATCATTTAGTATGAAGTAGAGGAAACTAGTAGCAACATGTTCAGTTCTAACTGCTTAAAATTTAGGTTAATGACTATACATCCACAATCAAGCACTTTCTGCAGTAAAACATTTATTAAAACTTACTAACATTTTCAGCAACTTACAGTTGCTATCATCAGGCTTACATCAATAGAATAAAGGAACGAAGAACGCAAATTACACAAAATTCAAAATGCTGGGTTAGGTTACTATAGTAACAATAAAACAAAGAAAACTAGATACAATTATAAATACGCAAAACGATAAGGGGGATTATGCAATAACTAATTAAAGTTGATTTAGATCTTTCCACATTCTTTTAACAAATAAGTCAAATAAGTCCACGGTGCCAGTAGTTCAGCTGCGAATCTATCATTCATAATATTTTGCATGGCTATTCTGGTTAGGATCTGTAGGGTCTCGTGCGTCATCGCTTGGGCTGATTTACTGATACAACGAGACCCTGCAGATCCTAACCAGAAAAGCCATGCAGAATATTGTGAATGCTAGACCTGCAGCTGAACTACTAGCACTGTGGACTTACTGTGGAAAGATCTAAATGAACTTTAATTAGTTATTGCATTAATCCCCGTTATCGTTTTGTGTATTTATAATTGTATCTAGTTTTCTTTTTTGTTTTTTTGTTACTATAGTAACCTAACTCAGCATTTTGAATTTTGTGTAATTTGCGTTCTTTGTTCCTTTATTCTATGATGTAAGCCTGATGATGGCAACTGTAAGTTGCTGAAAATGTTAGCAAGTTTTAATAAATGTTTTACTGCAGAAAGTGCTTGATTTTAGTGATGTATAATCATTAGATAAAGTGCTGGAAAAAAGTATATTGTATGAAGTATTTTTGAAAAATCATGAAAACAGAGAGCCTAGCATGTTTGGCATTTTAAATACATTTTAAAAACCAATGTCAAGTAGGTATGCAAAATATGAAGTAAATGTAATTAGATGTTAGAAGGATTTTTATGAGATATAAATTTTTCACCAAAAATGATCTGGAAAAAAGGATATTGTAATGCCTACAAATATTTAAAATAATACTTTTATTCATGCTGTTGATAACGTAATATGCAAATTAATGTTTTACTTATATGCTCGTCTATGTTTTCATTCTGTCTTGTAACTTGAAACTATCATGCCCAGAGCTAAGCATATTATCAGTGAAGAGATTTGTAAAATATGAAAATATAGATGAGAAGGGCTAAATCAGACTAAAATTGCTAATCCATAATAAATCAAATGGTGATTTTAGTTTAAAATTGCTAAAAGAATTGGAAGGACACAGCAAGCAATCCCCAAAGTACTGAAAAAAGATGTAACTTTCAGTAATAAACCAAGATCTGGAAGGCCAAAAGCAACAACTGCAAGAATGGACAGGAAAATATTCCATTTAGCTTCAATTTAAATGCTATCCTCCTCTTAAAGTCAAGAACAGGAGTAGAGCTGTGTCCAAGGATAATATGCAACAGATTACTTCAAGTATCAAAAAATGAAAGTAAACCCTCCCCTATCAAAGGGAAATGTTGCAGCAAGATTGCAGTTTGCTAAGAAAGTTATGAAATGGAATGATGATTGGCTGAAAATTATTTTTTCTGATGAGAAAAAATTCAACTTAAATAGGCCAGATGGTCTAGGCTTTTTTTGGCATAATTTAAGAAGAGAACGCAGAACATTTTTCAGCAGAACATTAGGAGGTGGATCTGTGATGGTGTGAGCAGGCTTTGGATTTAATGCTAGAACCCCAATATTGTTTTTGTAGGGTAGACAAAACTCGGGAAAATATCAGTTAGTTTTGGAGAATGGCTTATATCCTTATGGGAAAGATATTGGAGGACCAGACTGGATCTTTCAGCAAGATAACTGTCCGATACATGTATCAAAGACCACAAAATCTTGGTTTGCAAAGCACAGAATTAAAATTTTGGATTGGCCTTCAAGAAGCCCAGATCTTAATCCGATAGAGAATTTATGGGATATACTAACATGCTTGGTTTATGCAAATGGAAAGCAATATAACACCATTACAAAGCTCAAGGATGCCATTACTGATTGTTGGTACAAAATTGACCAAATTGAATTGCAGAATTTATTCTATTTTTCATTGATAGAATTATTTACCTTAATTCTTAAAAATTTTAAGTTCCGTTTGAAAAATATTATAACAAGCAACTTTTATTAGCTACAATATACTTTTTCCAGGGAAATTTATTAAATAAAATTTATGAGGACCATTTCCTAATTTGAAAACATTCTTGTTTTTTTAACTGTTCCCCAGATGTACTTATATTAATGTATATCATAAAGTGGCAACAATAAAATTTCTATTGATTTCATTGAAAATTTATTTAAAACTTCTTTATACAATATACTTTTCTCCAGCACCTTAGGTATCTGCCATGCCAAGTTCTTGAATTGCTTTTGTATCAGATTATATCTGTCATTCAATAGATTGGTTCTCTTTGGTTCATGGTTGTTCTTAACAACTTATCCCAATAAGAAGAAAGTTTGATGAAGTCTTTATAAAAATAAAACAATGAAAAATAAAAGTGTAAATATTGAGTCAAATCTAATAAGCATGGCATGGGCATCGTGCAATGAAGCATTACAAAAATAGCAATAAAATGATTTAAGCCTAGTAATTGTAATGCTTTAAAGTTTATAAAAAATCAAATAATTATTTCTTTTAAATTATTTATTAATTAATTTTTTCTATATATGTTACTTAATGTAAATGTAGTTTACATGTTTTAATATTATTTATTGTGTAATTGCCATAGTAACAGTTTGAATTTTTTTTAACTTTGTTCTGGATTATATTCTAGAATTTATATTGCTGTGTATAGATTGCTGAAGAGGACTCAGAGGGTTGACACGACTTTCGTAAAACTTTAGTAAAACTTATTTTTTCACTTATTTTCAATGCTGTCATTTGATACTTATATTTAATGGAGCAGCATAGTTCAATTGAGAATTGTAAATTTCACAAGATCAATGGAAGCAATACATCACACTCCATTTCTGTATTTGATTATAGTGATGAAATTTTAAGTGACCATTAGAATATTTCTGATCTGCTCTCCTGTTTCCAGTAGCAGCAATTATCTTGGCTCTTTTCAGTTCTTAAAGTCCCTTATAGAAAATGCTCCCTTGACTTTCAGCTCCTCTACACCTGATTACAACATTTCATTTATGATAGTCAAGCTCTACACAGCTTTGCACCATTCAGGCAAATACTGTTAGGATTCCATCCACTACAATATGTTAGACATCTTTTGTCTGATTCTCTAATATCTTGTTACAGTTCAATTGAATCTGGACAAATCATGTGTTACCATCATCCTGGACTAGACTTATCATTCCTTTCCCTAAATCAGGGAAAGATTCGAAGTACCCTTCGCATTATCAACTGATATTTTGACTAGTTGCTTTTTGCAAAATTTTCATATAATGAACTATCATATAGTATATTATTTGGAGAGACATGACCATCCTTCACCATATGAGAGCAGATTTTATTCTTTTTTTGAAATACAACAGATAATCTAATATGCCTTGAGACATCTATTCAAGAAGCCTTCATAAAATGCAAATATCTGGTCTTTGTCTTTTTTGACATTGAGAAGATTTATGATTAGACCTGTTAATTTGGATTCTCCA
Organism: Androctonus mauritanicus; assembly: GCA_011317285.2. NCBI lineage: Eukaryota > Metazoa > Arthropoda > Arachnida > Scorpiones > Buthidae > Androctonus > Androctonus mauritanicus. The sequence continues at coordinate 12,985 of WUQG02446516.1, forward strand.
CAGCCTTTGTACTTGTAATTTTCATAGAAATTGTTGATTTTTATCAAGAACTTTTTACATCATTGTTCCTTCCAAGTTTGCATTTTTGTTTTATTGACTTTCCATTTATTGGAAGAAGGTGCATCTCAAGACTTCATTTTAATTATCACTCTATTTATTGGGTTGTTCGATAATTAATGTCGTTTTTTTTCATATTTTTCAAAGTGAATTTATTTATATTAACAACAAACAT
>WUQG02446527.1:0-13216 GCA_011317285.2 Androctonus mauritanicus
TAATCAGATCTCTCTAAATTTTTGTAAAGGTCCTCCAAGCTGAGGGATAATCAGATTCATCTAAATTTTTGTAAAGGTCCTCCAAGCTGAGCGATAATCAGATCTCTCTAAATTTTTGTGAAGATCCTCCAAGCTGAGGGATAATCAGATTCCTCTAAATTTCTGATTATCAGCTTGGAGGGCCTTTTAAATTTCTTTTATCTTTACATTTTGGCATTCTTTTTATTTTTCTTTATAACGACTAATCCTGTAAAATTCATTATCATACTTTCCTGAATTTTGGAGCTAATTTTTTGATTATCTGAATGTTTTCTGATTTTGTAGACATGGTTTATATTTATAGTTTCATATCAATCTTTTGAGAATTTTTTTTGTGATCCTTGTCTAAAATTTTCCTTATCTCATGTTGTAACAATATATATGTATATTGACTAAAATTGTTTGCATGTTCATCTTCCAGTCCATGATCTTTACCTGATATCTAATTATTTTCATCATAATTTTTTATTATATCGACAATAAAATACCTCCCAAACTTTTCTTCTTTTAACGAAAACTTCGATCATAAATTTTGGATTTACTCTTCTAATTTTCGATTCGATTACTTCAGTTTTTCTTATTCAACTTTATCGATAGATTTTTTTTAGTTATAACTTATCATTTTTGATAGAATTCTTAATTTTTTTCTAAAATGCTTAAAAGGAAAAATGTGTCATATATTTCAACGACTTACAAGGAATACTACTTTACTTAATATGAAGAATTTTTATGGAAAATGTTTTAGAAAAATACATTATACAACTAACAGGAAAATTTAAATTATGGTCCTTACATACTGGCTATAAATATAGACGGTCATAATACGAAAGAAATCAAATAAATAACTAAACCAAGAATAACTTAAAATTGTTATAAAGCTGAAAAATAATTTTATAAAAAGCATTTTTATGTGGACAATAAAAGAAGAATAAATAAAATTGTCTCTCTAGTACACACACAGATTTCTTTTTTTTTTTTTCCTGTATTGTTTGCAAAGGAAAACATATTCAATATTAAACGATGCTACTAGATATAAAACAAAAATAAATCTGCAATTATAATTAACAGATCTGGAAAGTCATCAAAGATGCAATGAAATTAATTAAAATTTTTGGAATGATAATAATAATAATAATAAAATTCTTTAATTATTAAGTGTGATGATAGTTTTTTGTCATTGTTATTAATTCTTCTTGTTATTTTTGTTTTATTTTTTTCAAAACAATCTGATTACTGTAATTTGATTTTGTAATTGTTCATACTTATGAAATTATCTTATTACCAACTTAAATTAGGTAGTTAATTCCTTTGACCTCTTTTTTATTTTTGCTATTTCTCTCGTATACTGTTCCATCACGTTTGCTAATTTGATAGATATCGAGTAAATGCTATTACAGTACATTCTCAATATATAATTCAACTGGTAAAGAATCCAGATGAGCAAATATGTAAAAAAAACTACTATTTTTGTTAGACTATAGTCGATATTTATAGACAATCGGTTTTTATTGATTGAGTGGTTTCATTATTGAGACGAGCATACAGTTTACAGCAGGATTTTTCAGCCAAATTTTATTAATTGTCAAAACTCTTACTGTAATCATACTCTTACTGGTAATGACCTCGTGCTCTTACTGCTAAAGCAGTTACAGTTTTAAAAATATACTAACGATGTATCGATTAAGATACATAAAAGAAAATTGTGTTGACATATCTACAAGTTGATTCTCGTGATTTACGTTATCATTTCCTGATTAAACAGCTACTGAATCACATCATTATCGAAATCAATCACGGTCTTAATTGCACGAAATTTACATTTATGCTTTCTAATAATTGCACCGTTAGCAATTATAATTGTATTGCTTTATACGAATAAATTATCGCACTGCAGGATGGATAAAAAAAAAATTCTGTAGATCGTATCTGCATATATTTATATAGGAAATTATCTTCTGCACGGACGAACGTTTAAACTTATAAATAACTAAGTTAAGTGCGAAAATTATTTTTGCATTCTGTAAGATTTATATAACTCTTAAACATACATTCGCTGTTTTTTTGATCTTAGTCGAATAAGATGATGCAAAATGGTTGTTTGTTAGTTAAAAGACTTTTCTCTGGAGTAATGAGCAGATTTATATAAGCAAATAATGCGAAAAATGAAAACAAAACCAATAAAATGAAGAAAAGAGTAAAAACAACAAAACTAAAATTTAATTAAAAATTCGAAGTTTTCATAAGAAAGAAATATACTTCAACGAATTAAAATCCCTAACATAGCATAAAATGGAACAAAAGTAGACCTGTTTAATTAATAAAAAATTTGAGTATCAAACACCTGTTGAAGAATAAAAATGAGAAATCTATATCATTAACACATAAATCTATAATTGAAAATTAAAATGTTCTTTCACGTATAAGACGATTTGTCTAGGTTATAACATTTTGGAGAGTTGTTAAATCTAAATCAAGCAATCTCATTGATTTTTAATAAAAATGGCGTTTAGTACGATCATTCATTTGCATAAAAATTAAAAATTGATAAACATAATTCTGATATTCGTATTAAATATAAATATTAGAAACATAATCGCACAAATTCGGTGTTCAAGAAATTAAAGAGAAGATGCAGATCATCTCAATAACTTCGCATAAAAAATGACATTCTGATTATGCGCGTTTTGTTATCGTGATGTTTTCTTTTTACCTCTATACTGTTTTCTTCTAACTCAAGCGATTAATGCATCCTTAAATTCGTTGCTGCTGTGAATCTTTACTGTTATGTAACTTTCGAAACTGGTGCAGAAAAAAAAGACTTTCTGGATAGAAGCAAAGTATTTTGTCGCGCATTAAATGCGAGTAGAGGAGGAAAAAAAATTTGTTTAAGTGTAGAAAGTTAAACAAATAAGAGTAACTAAAACCAAAATCGAATCTCCCTTTACGAATAAAGCAAATTGTCCTAAATTAAACTAACAGACAATGGCCTATTGAATTAACTTTCAATCGAGGAAAATTTTGCAAAGGAAATTCTTTTCTGCTTTAAATTACAAACTCGTTTAGCACATTGTGTTAGTGAAGATTCTTTTTAAAAAAGATTGTAGATGTTTAATTTTTACTTGTTTCGTCTTGGACGTGATTAATTAGACATATTCAACACGAAGAGTCCGATTAAGTAAGTTTCCAAAGCGAAGAATATTGTGATATTCCTCGACTGTTACATTTTAAGTTATTATTAATATTTATCATGCTAAAATGATTATTTTTTATGTCAGATTTAATAGTGGAAATTCGTGTTTTATGCAAATTTTGAAAGCTTATCTGTCGGCACTCGACAGACGTCAGACTTCTTTTTTTTTTGTTTGTTTTTACACTATAACTTCGACGGAAACACAGGAAATATCAAATTTTTTGACATTGCGAAATCAGCAGTTACAGAATATCAAAACTTCAATCCGTCTTCTACATCAGCATTCATCAAGCATCAAATTTTTGACATTGCGATATCAGCACTCTCTCAACTAAGCGTCAGAGTTTTGACATTGCGACATCAGCACTCAAACATCAGTTTTGACACTCTCAGCACTCTCCACCAAATATTATTATATTTCTTTCGTACTCAACCATCAAAAAATTTAAATTTAAAATTTCAAGAATCAAACTCAAAGTTTACATCTGGTTTAATAACCAATACGGAACAAAATTAGATTTTTATATTTTTATCTGGTATCGACAATAAATTTCTTATCTTAAAACATTCACATCATCGTGTAAAAAATGTAACCTTACTACGGAAAACAAGTATGAAAAATGATTTATCGCATGCTCTAACGTAAGTGCAAAGGAGAGATTTTGGCTACTCTAGATAAAATTTAGAAAGAAAAAAACCAAACTAAATTTCCGAATTTTATTAAAATTAACAGAAATATATAAACCGTGTTTATAATTAAATTAAAAACACACCTTTACAGATTGATTGAGTAAATATTAGTCAATTAATTGTTAAGAATTTCATCCAATATAAAATTAATTATAATTAAGAAAGTAGAAATTAGTTTATAATTGAATTTGCTACTTTTTCCGTTCAAAATCGTAAATTATCGAGCTTAAAAAAAGAACGTACTCAATAACTAATTACAGTATAATGTTATAGACTGTACTCATTGCTAGTAATAAATCTACGACTGATTTATTTTGAAGAAAAACAGACCTGCTACCTAATTAAAACATCACTAATTGTGTAACGACAATCTTGTTATCGAGATAAATAAAATTAATAAGATTTTTGATCTCCGAATAAAAAGTACTTGTAGCGAAAATCTGTTATTAAAAATCTGAAAAATAACATAGAACGTAATATTGTGTAGCGATTGCTGAAGTAAACGTTACGATTGTTGAAGTAAAAGCCAATGATTTGCTAGTGAAAAATATCGATTTTTGAATAAGAACCTAGTGGGTTATGCAGCGAAAACATAATGATTATCCAGGTAAATATTATTTTTCATCGCATAAAAAACATGCCGATTATCGAATAAAACCGATTTTTACTGTAGAAAAAAAAAACATAAAATATCAGAAACTGTTTTTTTTTTAATACGGTTATTATACGATTACATCTCGAAGTAATTATTTTAAACGGCTTAAAAAAATTATATATGAAAGCACTAAAATATCGTCAGGAAATTACGATAACGAGAATTTCTTATTCGCGAGATAAAACTAAACTGCAAACTTTGGGGTCATTTGTTAGAGGATGTTTCATTTTCAATGGTCGTTTATCTGAGGATACAAGTTACGAGGTCGCAAATGATAGCAAATTGGTGGACCAAATATATTAATGGATCTTGCTAATTTCATTTCGCTTTAATTACTGAAAGCAATAAACTATCGAGTGTGTTCGTGTGCGTGCGTGTGTGAGAGAGAGAGAGAGGAAAATTTTTAACTCTTCAGATCTATCAAAATGGCGAGAAAATAAACCTGGAGTGATTGTTAAGTTTGTTTGATAAGAAAGATCTGTGTCCTCCGAAAGCGGGTCAAACACTCGTCGTGATTGATGTCTATTGAAAAATCCTTTATAAATGGTACACATAATCTTCCCTGTATGCGGGGAAATTTTTTTAAACTCGGATTTAGCGAGAATCTGAGTGTATTTTCAGGCTATAGCTAAGCTTTAACGACTTTCCAGTAGTAGCTACTTTTTTTGTTTGCACAAGAAAAGTAGAATATTGATTTATTCGTGTAAACATCATAATTAGTTGGCTAATGCGTTTTCAAGCATTCATTAAAACCAGTTTACCGTGGATAATTTCACCTTTAAAATGATGAATCTGTTTTGGATAGGTCTGAATATACCTAGAGGTTTAGTTTCTTTAAACTACTCCAACTAACATAATCGTCTCTGTTTCTGCTCATCAAAGAAAATTCTAAAATTCCACACTAATATTTTTATATACTTGTTCACATAGCTTAATGTTTCATAAAAAAAAATCAGGAAAAAAATCGATAAATTTCCTTTTCTGTTCTTGTATAAATCCGTTTAATTTATAATTTTCTGATGAACAAAACGTGTTATTTGTAAAATATAACTTTCTGCCATTTTCTGAAACGTTGCAGAGTTTTAACAGGTTCATATATATATGACAGTGATGATTAATTATCTGTACTGATATTTATATCTTCTCTAAATTAAAAGTACTCTGTAAAATAACGAAATTATATAATAAATTATCATTTCAGAATCTCTCAAATATATATAGAACAGCAATTAATTCTAATTAAGCAATTTCAATAATACCCCCTAATTTTGTTTATACGATTACCAGCAAAAGTTAAAAAAAAAATACATCAGTAAGAATATTAGTTGCAAAAGAATATCAATTTATTTCTGAGCCTCAGTAACAAAATATCAATTTTTTTTTCCAAACAAGATATATATTTCTTTTTTGATCAGCAACAGAAAAATATCAATTTCTTTAAGATCGAAAAAAATATATATCAAGAATATCGGTTTATTCATGAGCATCAAGAGCAAAACTACGAATAGTTTTTTTTTATGAGCATTAGCAACAGGAAGTATCAAAAACATCAATTTATCAGCAACAAGAATTATAAATTTCTTTCCGTGCATCAGTTAAATATTTTTTACGCTCGCAAAAAATATGTATAAAAAAATTATTTATGAAAATAGCTCTAGTAAAGTTCCAAAACATAAACAAGTACATAAGTTATAATTATTTCGCACGATTTTGCAGATGTTGCTACTCAATATAATTAGCAATACTCGACTTTTTTATTATTATTATTATTGTTATTCATGATCATGTAGATAATATTTTAGAGTTTTATTAGCTATCTCTTTCATAACATAAACATTATTATTATTAATTTGACGTAATCCTTATAAAGATAAAAAAATAATCAAGATAAAATATACTGTTTTAACATTAATTAGTTTAGTCGCTTTAATTTAATTCAGAATAAATTAATATTTATTTTAAATGTAATTTAAAATTATGTTGTTAAATACTTAATTTCGAGAATATTTTAAATTTAATGATGATTTTTCTCCACTTCTACATGCTTTCGGTATTTAAAAATATTAATGAATAAAGAATTTTCATTTTATCAAGAATAAATTAAATTTAAGTTCTTTATTTATTTTTATATCAACTAATTAATTATTATTATTATTATTATTATTATTAATAAATTTTCTATATATACATTTTTAATTAATTAAAAATCAAAATAAATAAATAAATTTAAATGTTAAAAAAATAACTAATTTTCCTATAAAAAATTTTCTGGTGAAATTATATATTTTATGTATGTAAAATATGCAATTTTAGAAAAAATGTTTTATATGAAAATTAATTGTTAGTTATTATTAATTAGTTATATATATAAAATTAATTTTATATAAAACATCAGTAGAAATGAACCAGTAGAAATTTTAATGTATTCTTCTGTAGTTCTAATAGTTTTAATGTAGTTCTGTAGTTATAATGTAATTCTTCTGTAGTTGATGAAATTCTACTGATTCATCAGTTGATGAATCAGTAGAATTTCATCATCTACAGAAAGATTATAAAATTTCATCATCTAGAGAAAGATTATAGAATTTCATCAACTACAGAAAGATTATAGAATTTCATCAACTACAGAAAGATTATACAATTTCATCAACTACAGAAAGTTTATAGAATTTCATCAACTACAGAAAGATTATAGAATTTCATCAACTGCAGAAAGATTATAGAATTTCATCAACTACAGAAAGATTATAAAATTTCATCAGCTACAGAAAGATTGTAGAATTTCATCAGCTACAGAAAGATTATAAAATTTCATCAGCTACAGAAAGATTGTAGAATTTCATCAACTGCAGAAAGATTATAGAATTTCATCAACTACAGAAAGATTATAAAATTTCATCAGCTACAAAAAGATTGTAGAATTTCATCAACTGGAGAAAGATTGTAGAATTTCATCAACTATAGAAAGACGAAACTACAGAAATTTCATCAACTACAGAAAGATTGTAGAATTTCATCAATTACAGAAGAAATCAACTACAGGTTTCTATCAACTACAGATTTCTACTGATTCATCAGTTGATGAATCAGTATAATTTCATCAACTTCAGTAGAAAATGTTCTATATGAAAATTATTTATTTTTTAATATTGAAATTTATTTATTTAGTTTGATTTTTAATTTATTAAAAATGTTTATTCATATATAAAAATTAATAAAATTTTTCATATAAGTTAAATATTTTTATAATATAATTTAAGGTTGAATACAGGAAATGCCGTTTAAAGAACAAAAAAATATATATTAAGAAAGAAAGAAAAATGAAAGAAGAGAAAATAGTTGATATTACTTCAAAGAATTCTTGATGCTAGAAAAAAAATAGTTTCAATAGAATTTCTATTGAATTTTGAATTATTGTAATGGATGTTTATAAGAATGCAACTTTTCTTCATGAAATAAGAACCGAAAATATTGATTCGACTTATAAAAGGTAGGCAGCTATGGCAATTACTTATATTTTAATACAATTTATTATCTAATCTCGAAAACTGTCACATTTTATCTTAACCACAATTCTTACTGCTCTCACAATTACAAAATAAAAAAAAAAGAAAATTAATTATTTCCAACACATTTTTCGTTTCACATTCCACTTTGCCAGTTGCGAAGAATAATTTAAAAACTAATTTATTTACTGCAAGAAGTGTAGTAAAGTTGGATCAATTTTTACGTTATAAATAATTTAGAATGATTAATTACTTTAGTAATTTAAAATAAATTTTACTGCTTTTTTTAACAAACAAAAGTTAATAAATATTTAAACGCTATTGTCCTAAAAAATAATCTAATTTAGATATGAAAACTTAAAAAATTTTAACAAATTTTTTATGGATAAGTGTATACTTAATGCACACTTATGCAAAGATTAAATTCGCTTGTAGTAGAGGTTCTGTTAAACTGCATTTAAACAACTTAGAAACCTAAACAGTAAGTTCATATCGGGTTTGGAAAATTACTGTTTAATTTTCGAAGGTTATTAAAATATATTTTAACTGCTGATGCTATTTAGAAACCATTTAAACAGTAGATTTATATGAAACGGAATTATATCTGGTTGCTGAAATTTAGAAAATCTTTTAATATCGTGTGTGTTGTAAAAAATTTTGACTGCAGATGAAAGCTAAGAAAACTAGTGACTTTATGCAATTTTTACATTCCTTCATTATCAAATTCACTTGTTTCTCCTTAATTTAGTTTCACGTGAAAAGTATCGAGTGAAAACCGATGAAACCTATGGCTCGGAGTAAACATGTTTATGCATTACTCTGTTTTATTTTAAGCTACTATATTTACATTTCTGTTTTCTCTATAAGTTACTAAAATTACTAACATGTGTTGCATATGTAGGGACTTTCAGAAAAAAATGCGAGGCCCATGGCAACTAATATTTTTGAGGCATTTCAAAAAATTACAAAACTACAGTGGTAACTGTATAAGAAAAGCGAAAACATTGACAAACACTGAAGCTCAAACAATATAAATATATTTTTTCTAACAGTTACAAATTGAGGTTGCTAAAATTATGAGGCTCGGAACAGCCCCTCTTCTTATAGTCACTGTGCATATGTTAAAAAAAAAATTCAATATATTCGTGCACTGATGAGAAACAACATACGAGCATGCTTTTTTTATAATAAGGTTAAACGTACATAAACGTAGCTAGAAACGAATTATATTAAATGCAAATTTTATTTAATACGATCATTTTCACCATTCCTTAAACGCCAGTACTGAAAATTAAATTTTAAATATGATTAAAGTATACGTTATTACTTCAGATATTGCTTAACCATCGTTATCCGAACAATAGTTGTCCAAAACCTCAATGGAAGTGATATAACGAAACCATAATTTATAAAAGATGACTCTGAAAATTACTCGTCGATTTCGAAAGCTCTAAATGACAAGGACAAGTCCAAAATTTCATTACTTATCTCTACGAATTACTTACGTTATAAATAGAAGAACAGGTATTAAATAATAATAACAATAAAGTAAATTTTCTTTTTTTTAAACTTATGAAAAAACTAGCGTTATAAATAAATTATTTTCTTGTTTCCGGAATTTATAATAAATATTTTAATGATTAAAAATTTATTTTATATATATATTTTTTTCATTTTATATTTTTACTGCGTAAGATGAAAATAATATAAAAAAAACAAATTTTGAACGTAAGGCTATGAATTTATTTTAAGAAGTTGCTAAATTGTTTTGTGCATAACGTACTTTCTACTCGTACTTTACTATATTTGAAACCTCGTTAAACCGTCTTCGTGCGCGTACAGTATTTAAAAACACTTGTTTTCTTTGTATCAGAAGCATCAACGGCAGAATTTTCATTAAAATTTTATTAGTTATTGTATCGGAAACATTGCATTTTTTATTGAAATTTTTATCTAAAATGCGTTTTACGTTTTGTTCGTATTATCGACAGTTACGTTCATCCGTGAATGAAATTATTGTTAACGTTTTTTTCAGGCAAAATATCACTTTTTCACGTTTTAAAAAGCTGTAAGTCATTTTGTGCATAAACGTTCGCTTACATTTTACTTTATAATATGATTTTCATAAACATTTTTCTGATATAATATTCAGAATCTAATAAATATTTGAATTCACTTTATCAACATTTATCTATATTTTTTTTTCTATATTTTCGATATCATTTAAAGTGACGAAAATTTAAATTAAGAGTGAGGAAAACTTTAATTTTTTTTAATTTATTGATAGACTTATGTCAGAAATTATAAGAAAATGTGCAAATGTTTCCATACCTGTAGATTATCAAGATAAAAATAAAGAAGAAAAAAAAATAGCAGCAGCTAAAGTTTTAAATTCAAAACTACACGTACTCTAAGCAAAAAATGGAGAAAGAAAAACTATTTTGCAGAAAGTCCATTTGCTGATTTAAATAATTTTACGAATTTTACTGAATTTAAATCTAGAGTTGCTTAGTTAACTTTTTTCCCCAATTTATAAAGATAAATGAAATACCATCCTATAAATTTTTCTAAAGAAACTTAATGGAGAAAAATCCAATTTAATTTTTTTTTTTTACAAAGTTTTGTATATTTTTCTGTTTTATCGGATTTCGAAGTAATGCGATGAATATTTTCCTGTCTCAATCTACTTATGTATATGAACAAAGTAAGAATAACAAACTCGACCTCTTTCCGATTTTAGATGTTGATTTTATGCGTTCGGTATTTGTATTTAATTCTGCTTTTTTCGTTTTAAGCTCTTCTATAAATTGTACCAGTTGCGTATCATAGCAAAAATTTATATTTAGAATATTGTTTCGATACAAATTAGTTTTGTTTTTTTTTTGTTCTGTTTTTATTGTTTCGTATGCAGGCTTTGACACAATCGTGATATATCGTCGCTTTGGACGTGAAAATGTAATAAAATTTATGTCAGAGAAAGCAAAATTAACTCTTTAGAAGATGTGATGCATGTCTGAAACAATGTTTTCTAGTATAAGGAGTTGAAAAATTTAATTTTGATTCGATTAATTTTATAATTCTTTAAAAAAAGAGAGTGTGTTTATTTATTTAATTGTGTATATATATAATTAAAAAATATATTTTAAATCACACACACACACACACACACACACACACACACACACACACACACACACACACACACACAATTTCATTGATATCAATCATAATATATATATCATCGCTTTGGACGTGAAAGGTCCAAACCCACAAAATTTCAAAATTTGGGTTATAACCATTGATGGAGTGTAAAATTTAGACTTTTTACACTCCATCAATGGTTATAACTTAAATTTTGAAATTTTGTGGGTTTGGACCTTTCACGTCCAAAGCGACGATATATATATATTATGATTGATATCAATGAAATTTGGTGTATGTGGTGTGTGTGTGTGTGTGTGTGTGTGTGTGTGTGTGTAATTTAAAATATATATTTTTAATTATATAAAATTTATATACACAATTAAATAAATAAATATACGTTCCTTTTTTAAAGAATTATAAAATTAACCGATTCAAAATTAAATTTTTCAACTCCTGATGTTAGAAAACATTGTTTCAGACATGCATCACACCTTCTAAAGAGTTAATTTTGCTTTCTCTAACATAAATTTTAGTATATTTTCATAATCGTTTCATCAACTAAATTTTTAATTTTTATTATTTCCATTTTCCTACGTTAGTATTCCGAAAAAAAAAATATATTGCTGATGGTGAAACGAATACGATTCAGCTAACAAATTTTGGAAAAGCGGAACCTGTTTTCTAATTAAAAATAAACTATATTTTTCACCTTCAAAATTTTATTTCGTCCGCTCCAGATAGCATCATTAAAAACAATTAATATGTGTCGAAAATAAGACGAGACTTACCTGCACTTCCGATACGAAGGAGGATATCCTGCTTATAATTATATCAAGTAGGGATTAAGGCTAAGGTGCATCTACCTGTGCCTGTGGCAGCTCAGGTGAGTATGCCACTGCGATGTCACTACGTCAGCGCCCTCTGTTAGAAGAGTTCATTCTGTAACGGGTAGATCCTATTCTCTCCGCTTTCCATTTTCATTATCTCTAATCGGATTATAAAATTTTAATACGGATTATACAAGATTTACAAAAAGAAATTGTAGTTCTAAATAAAAGCAGTTTGCTCCTCCTCCATCCGCCGATATATCCGATTTAATAATTTTATATAGAGTAATTAAAGTTCGGATTATTGCCGTCTTTGTTCACAAAAATCGTTCTATTAATTCTATACAGTAATTTATGTTTCCACGGTCTCTAATTGTTCGTAAGGATTTGTTTACTACATACCATTCTTTATGTAGTTTAATCATTTACTATGCGGTCGTGCCGTTGTTGTATATTTAGAGGAAGAAAAATGCGATATTTTAAAAATATCGAGTGATATATCGCGTAGAATCGTCGATAAAGATATTCGCGATATTTTCCGAACAGTACGTGAGAAACAGAAAATGATACGGTTCACGAGTTAGCGATGCCAACCTCTGATAAATAATGAAGAATGAATAACGAGAGAATATATCAACACGTGAAAACGATGCGGTTCATAAATAAATATATAATTCATTACAGCTGAGAGTAGTTAATAGGAAGTTTGTAAAGATTGCACGAAAGAAAATTCCGTAATAAAATAAAAAATAACTATTAATAAAAGGTGCTTTTCACCATAATGTCAAGGTAGTTCGCCTAGGTAGGTTGGTCTTCATTAAAAAGAATAGAGGTGCAATTTAACAAAGGATAATAAAATGAAGGCGTGTTTAAAGATGATACACTCTGGAAATAAAAGATGAAGCTGTGCAGTAAACAGGCATGATGGGCAATAAAGGGTGAAGCAATATTTATAAGAATGGCATTTTGCGATAGTAATTTGTGCAAATATTGGATTATTACACGTGTTAAAAATAAATGTGATGTGCAGTAATATATTTTTTCAGCAAGTCTATAAAAGTAGCAATCAGATCAATTAGCACACTATGCAGTAGTATAAATAGTCAACACTTCTTTATTATGACGAACGTTTTCGGTACTAATGTACCCTCTTCAGGTCTACAAG
>WUQG02446538.1:0-13215 GCA_011317285.2 Androctonus mauritanicus
AACGCGAAAAGGGAAAAAAACGCCTTAAAAATGCTGAATAAGTTTAAAAGTTTTCTGCATGAAAAAAAAAATACGGGTTATGGCTCGGTTGATAAAACCACCTGCATCTTTTGTTCTGTCGATACGAGTCGACCTTGAGGTTGAAAAAAGAAGTTGCAGAATCATATGGGTATTGAAAAACCTACTCTCGGTTATCATTTAACCGATAGCAATTACATTATTGGGAAGGTCAAAGAATGAGAAAAAAAATAGGTCATTGTCTCCGAAGACGAGAGAAGTATTGTAATTGAAGAACATTTTGAGCGCAGATTTAAAAAATTCCCTTACAAGTTTTTTTTTTGATTCGAAATCCACTCAAATCTCGAAAGACTGGCAAAACCGGTTTTTTCAATGAAATTCTAGCGAGCGGCCAAATCCTCGCTGCATGTTGGATTTTTGAAGGGATGTTGAGATTGTAAAGAAATCTGCCTTTCCGATTTTCTTGACCGATAAAATGTTCGTTGCTTGGATGGCCATTTTAATTGGATTACTTTCAACTTTCACTCTTTATTCACAACGGTCAAACATATTGGTTGAACTTTTGGCTTTATGACGAATATTCAAAAAAAAATCTGCTTCTTGCATTCATTTCTTTGCACATATACTAGAAGAAATGGTTGTCTGCCATTTTTTTTTTTTTTACTTTCAAATTTCGATGCATTATTATATTTATTAAATCTTGCGTAATCTAGGAAATGTCATTCATTCTCGTTGAATGGATAAAATTCATGTTATCTCTTTCACGTCAATATTAGATAAAGAAATGAAAGAAAATGGCTGTTTCGAAATAAAAATAATAATTAAAAGTTGAAGGCTGATAGATCACTGTAAAATTGGCTAATTTGATTTATTACTGCAAACCATGAAAAATAAAAACAATCAGTAAACTTCAATCACGTATTCTCGTGAATTATAAATAAAATTTTGATAAATATATTTAAAACGGCTCACAGGAAAATATTTTTTTCTTTTGTAAATGCGCATGTTTTTTTATTTAATTTTTCAAGCGATATTTTATTAAATTTTATTAATAATATTGATTAAAGTTAATTAATTTTTGTAATCAAATTTTTAAAATTAAATAAAATATTTTTATATAAATAATAATAATAATAATAACAGTGTTTAGAATTAAAAAAAATTATTAAAATATTTGAAATATGACAAAAAAATCAAATTATGAAAATGTGGACAAATTTGATTAGTATATGTTTTTTAAATAATTTTATAAAAATTAGTTTAAAACTTTTTAACAGAACTGTGGATAAAAGATTTAAAATTCCTTTAAAAGAATCATTCGAATAATCAATTCTTGGAATAAGATTATTAAATTTTGCACAACTCAAAATCATTTATTATTTAATTATAACACATTTTACATTATTGTAATTGATTTTCCGATAATTTTCAAATATTTTATTTTAAAAATAACATTTTTTTTTATTTTTTATTTTAACAGAATGCATTCTCTTTCTTTAAACTTTAATTTCAACCGAATATTAGCCCTGTTGAAGATGTCAACTCCTTTTAACAGGCCAATTCTTTGCAATGATGATATCAAAGAAGATAGTCTAAACATTTTTAGATTTTAAGCTCTTTATTGCACTTAGTAGGATCCTAGGAATCCTTTTTAGTTTGCTATCACGTGATGTAAATTTGGCAATTCTCCACACTTTTTATGTCTGTTTAATCCAAAAGTTGATTAAATGTAGCATGAAAGATCAACTTTGTCCTTTTTGAAATGTTTATAGTTTGGTCAAAATTCACCATTATCGGAGAGAAATATTTCGTAGTTTGACTATGAAAGGTTTCCAAGTGAATAAATCTACATTCATCTACACGTATCATAATGCATTACGTTAACCTTCCAAGTTTAAAAAATAAAAATTTAAGTTTATTCTTATAAAATTACAGTATATTATCCGTAAAAACATGTAATATATTATTGTATTGTTTCACAAATCGAAAATAAAATGTCGAGAAAAACGGAAGTAGACAGGGTCATTCCTTTCTATTGCATAGCATACGGAACTGGAGCAAGCAATAAAAGAGATGTTAAAATAAATTTTCATAAATGACTAACGATTACTATAATTATTTGAAATCTAAATATTCAAAAGTGAAAAAAACCGATAAAATTCTCATTAATAATCTTTGAATGTATAAAATTAATTTCTAATTAAAATAACGGTATAAATAAATACAGAGCACTGAAGTAGAACGTCTCTTTATCAAGAGCGTTACTTAAAGTGCTTATAACTGTTCACTTCGCAATGCTCTCAACGACCCAGGCATGCAATCATGTATATAAATCGTTTCGGAATGCATCGCTCCGCATGTACAATTCTGTTTGTGAAGTGAAGAGCATTAGTCCAAAAGTTCTACTCCAGCGGTTCTCAACGTTTTAATCTACTAATATTTAATGGAAAAGCTCAACCCTTTTAAAAAATTTCATAATAAAAATATCTTGATTTTGACGGATTTGCACATTTTATTTTTTTCTTAAATAACATATATTTATTTAGTGATACGACTTCTTATTCACGTAATAATCTTAAAAATTAATCTACTCTTCATTTCGTGACACTCAAATTAGTTTCTTAAATTACTATCTGACAATTTTAAAATGAATTCTTACAAAAGTCCTGCAAGTTCTCGAATGTTAACAGTAAAAGTAAAGTTCTGCAACCTTTAAATGCAGTGTACACAGACAATCCATTATTTTTTGCATAAGATATATTGTATAGGCATCCTTAGGAAAAAGATTTAGTAGAGTTAAAAAGTTTTGATTAGAGTGACAGAGGCCTTAGACTCGATTTCCAATTAAATAAATCTTCGCACAAACTTGTAGTAAAATACAGTATTTATATATACATTCTTCAGCAGAGTAGGAAGACTTTAAAAGACGAGCAAAATCTTCTCTGTTAGAATTCAGTTTTGATACAAATCTAAATCGATACAGGCCTATCATTGCACCTTTGTTTATGATTTAAAAATTATAGTAACACGAAATCAATTTAAAAGCAATCATTGTATTATAATAAAAAATTTATGAACTATTGAAATTTAAATATTTATAAATAAATGATCTTATTAAAATCAAATACAAATGATTTAAAATAAAAATTAGTTTTACTTGAATAATTAGAAACTGAAAATTTTATTAAAATATTAATTAAACTTCGAAAATAAGATTATTAAAAGTTATAGAGAGCTTATGTAAACTTATTCGATAAAATCTACAGTAATGCCAATTTGCTTTACATTGTTGTCTATCACAAAACAGGATTGGGTCATTAGTTGTCGATGAACAAAACATGGAATGTATTTATATAATGTCAATGATCACTTCAGAGCCCACAAGGACTGCCTAACAACTGCTATATATTGGTCAGGAAGATTTAAGGAGTTCAGTTGCATTGGCCCAGAACCCTATGAAAGAAAGTGCGGAATTCAGAATCAAATCTAAATCCTCAAGTGGAAATCTAGCAAGCTTAAGTATGTTAGTCTTTATCCTGGAGGATTAAAATTGCCGAAAATTCGCGATGGAAACGTATTTAATCCCTTTCAGATATTTATCTGAATTTGGATATTTCTGGATCTTTTGATTGATGAGGAAGATTTAAGATTGGAATACTATTAAGATTCGAAATAATATTTTTCAGATGGTCACAGAATCTCAATATGAGATCGTTGTGTATCGTTATCAGCACATCATGATAACGTCATGCAACAATTGACGTTATTGAGACAGAACTATGACATAACATTGGATAATGTCACAAAATACATAGCTGTATATGACTTCAAAGCCTGATATAAAAATGAATGACCTCATGATGATGTAATAGCGGATATACTGTTCTATCTATAAATAAGGAAAGATTATAAGCAAAAATACCTAAACAGTATCACGACTCAGCTAATATAAACATAATTATTTTATAAATCATTCTGAAATGTATAACAGCATTAAAATCAATTTTTATAACAAATAAAACTTTTGTCCATTATTATTGTAACAAAGAACAGGAATGCACGATATACAAAACAACTTTTTATAATTAGAATAACTTTAAAAACACTAGTTTAATTATAAAATGTTGATGATAATAGAAAGCCGACAAGAATTAGCGCTATTTATGTTAAAAATTCACCGAAGAGGAGTTCTGTGCATAAAAAAAATATTTTAAAATTTATAAATAGCTTATACAGAATAAAAAAAAATTTCGAAATTTAATTAAATTAACAAATAAGCTTAGATAACTGAATTTATTTTTAAATATTCAGAAATACAATATTTACAAGATCCATTATAACTGTAGATTAAAAAAAAAAAAAAAACAGAGCAACTGATTTATCATTCAACTGCACAAAAAAAATTTTCGCCGATTGAATTTTATTTCAAAATTTTAATACTGATGCATTATTTATTATTAATTTTGGTTTAAAATTACAACCATAACTTTTGTTTGGCTGGAGGGCATACAAAGAAATCAAAATGGCAAATTTGATGCACTTAATTTTCTTAGTTACACAGAAAATTCAATATCGGTTCTATAATTTTCTCCAAAACAAAGTTAGAAGAATTTAATTACAATCAATATTTTAAAAATCATTTGATTTTGTATTTTATTCATTAAAAAGTTTTCATAATACATCAAAAATTTGCAAAATAGTTCACGGTAAATATAATTATTGGTTTTAATATCGAAATATGTTTCCTTACATAAAAAATAAAGAAATTTTTCTCGTAAAAAAACATCAACGTTATAGTTAAACAAATGTGTGGAGAATGACAGAAGATAATGAATTGGACTTATGTTTCGTCGCAAATACAAGCAAATAGTTTGAATTTTTTTAATTAAAAAAATCTTCCCTCCCGAAAGAGTGAAAAAAAAGAAAGAAAGAGAAAAACATACTGATGTGGAAGAAAGAGAAATGTAATTTGATGAAATAGAAAACATTCGTTTTCTTTTGATAAACATTAAAGATAACACACATCAAAGAAATCAAAATAAAACTAGCTTATTTTAATAATAGTGAAAAATTTTTAATAAAATGGCGTCGTAAATAAATTCCAAAGATAAGAGAAATTGCGAGGATACGAAAACAAGATTTTCACTTTGTTAAAACAGAAAGAGTAAAACTATAAAAGGGAGGGAGAAAGTCTGGAATAGAAGAGATAATAATATCAAAATAGGGAACGAAATTTAATAGTATGAAATACATACAATAAATAAATAACCTATTTAAGCTTATAATCCAACTATTGAATAATAAAAGAAAGAAAAATAAAAAAAAAAGAATAAACAAGTCTCTAGGGAAAATAGCAGCCTATTATTATAAAAAAAAATAATTAGAAAAGAAACAATGAACATTTCTGCGAAAATGTTTTCTTTGCTAAAATAAATTATAATAAAATAGAATTTAAAAACAATTTTTAAATTCAAAATCATTTTCTAGAAATCTTCAAGAATAAAATTTTTCATTATTAATAAGTTTATTAATAATGAAAAATTATTCACGAATGAAATTTTAATTTTTTATATACTGTACTTGTATTTTCTGTAAAATATCATCAATTCTATTTTTAACCAAAATAAATAATTGTTTGTGTATCAGTATATATATATTTATTTATTTTTTATTTTTACAAAAAAAAAAAAAAATTCGATAATATATAATTGTGTTATAGCTATAAATTAAACAAGAAATGAAAACAAATATTTATTTTCATTTAAAATTTATGGAAAAAAATTAGTTAATATGCAGACAGATAAATTTTGTAAAAATTATATACAATATATTTTTTTGTGTGTATTTACACACACACATATGTATATAGTATATTTTAATTTATTTCTATTTAGCAAGTAATAAAGTAAAATATTTATTTTAATACTGAAAGATATCAAGATGCAATAATAAAAAACAAAAAATATTTCAGCATAAGTTCGAATTATCATCGTCGATTTTCCGATCGAGTTATAAAAGTCCAGTAAACAAAATAATTAAGTATAATTTCATAACGAGGAGAAACAATTTATTTGATATGCATTCTAAAAAACCGAACTTGGTCATTATTAAAAGGATGAAATATGTATGATAAACAATTACAAGAACATATAGGGTAATTTATTTAAGCTATAACAACATGAAACAACTATATAATTGCATAACTAACATTTAATTATATGTATCTATCTATATAATTATATTTAATTAATTCATAATTATATACTGAATATAGTAAATATATATTGCAAATTATTGAACAAGAGTATATTACTATTTTGATGTTAAATCGATATTAATTTAATATGTTCTGTGCTTTGATAATTTTATAATAAAATTTAAGACGACGATAAAATATACTCGAGTGTATCAAAAGTAGTATATAAAATATCTCAATCTAAAATTCTAACTGGAAAACAAAATTTCGTAAGTAGCAGTTGAAACTTAAAAGAAAGGTTACTCATTTCATATAATTAATAATTAAATTGAAATTCGAAAATCATCAAATCTAAAAATATATTTAGATTTTTATCTGATGATAATTCGGGATTTAATCAGTAATACTCTACTGGACCTCAAGATAGGATTAAGAGATTAAGTGAATTATACTCTTGAGGATCTTTTAAGCTCTTTAATCTTTATATTCCTAGATAATTCAGGAACACATTGATTCGTTTTGCAGTTATTCAAAATTTTCTCAATTTTAATTTGATGATAAAACATTAATACGAACTTATTAACTGAGATAATTAATATATTGAAGATATTTTATGATCTATAAAGTGTTAATTATAAGTTTTTTTTTTTCGTAATTTTCAAGTTATAATGATGTAATTTTAGCTCACATGTAGACTGATTTATTTTTACCTCTACTAAGTTCATCTCACTTTATGTTAAAATAAAAATTTAGAGGGTTATCTTAACACACAGCATGGTTCTTAAAAACTGAATAAATCATTAAATGTGTATCATTATTATTAATAAAGATCTTACTTGAAGCATTAATTAATATTTAGAAATATAACTTCATATTAAACAATGGAAAAAGCCTGAAGTAATATTATAAGTAGACTGATTTATGGAAAGATATATTGTGCATTTTCAGTATTTTTATCTATAATTTTATCTGTGGAATGGAATGTTGCATCAGGAAAGATATCATAGAGTTAATAATTTTGAATACAATCACAACATATATTAATAGAATTTTGAAATTCTCAA
The DNA here is from genome assembly GCA_011317285.2 of Androctonus mauritanicus. Classification (NCBI taxonomy): domain Eukaryota; kingdom Metazoa; phylum Arthropoda; class Arachnida; order Scorpiones; family Buthidae; genus Androctonus; species Androctonus mauritanicus. The sequence goes on from WUQG02446538.1 coordinate 7,279, forward strand.
TGCACAAGAGAGAAAATTTAAAGTTTTTTTTTCCAACTAATAACTTAAATTGGAAATTAACTTAAAAATATTCATTAAATTACTAAGATAAGTATTTTAATTAATATTTAAGATAGTTATTTTTTGCTGCGTTTATTATTTATAGAGAAAATTGAACAAGTTAATCGTTTTTATAATGATATAATTTTTATTCTTTAGAATATAGATTTTTGACAATTGACAGCTTTCTGTTAACATTTCTTGAACGCAAATAAAAGTGAAATTGATAGGTGCATTTTAATTAATTTTATAGTTATGTATGTGCTTTCCTCTTTTAATAAACAATACTGGAATCATATCCAAATTTTAACAAAGATGACAGAAAGTTTGTGAAAGGACGATACCAATATAAAATATAATTGGATGATATTCACGTATCGTGGAAAACTAATTTACGAGGGCTGTAATTTTATTAAATGCCAAAACTACTGTAAGCATTTGGAACATTAAAATTTTCAAGAGTGAGAACTAAATGTAATATTTCAAAATTTATTTCGGTTATATTATTCTATTCTGTCCTATGTAAATAATTATTCTGGATTTAAATGTTTAACCATTAAAACAAAATAAAAATTATTTTCTAATAAAAAGTTTATTCTCTGTTCGTTTATTTTTTAAGTTAATAAAATGATTATTACACATTATCAGTAGAATGTAATTAAGACGCATTATCTCCATACTTTTCTGACATTTTCTCCAAAGGTATACAAATTTTTTAAATTATTTATATTTTATCAAATTAAAATTCATAAAGAAAATATACTTAAATATTTATTTACAGTATCAAAACTTGATGCAACCAAACTCAAAATTGAATAAATAGAAATTCCCTTAGCTGTTGCAACTTCTTCCAAATCGCAATATATTATTGCTTGCATTAACAAAAGTCTTATCTGAAGTCTGTATGACTTTTACCTGTGGTTGGCACGTTTGTGTCACTTCTTAATGGCGTACCATTCATCTTAAGAAGAATTTTCTTGAAACTGAGATCGTAAGAATAAAGATAATTTTTAATTAAAACTATTTTTAATGCTATAAAATATTTTTGCATACTTGTATTATCATCAGACTCTATTCCCTTTAGGATAATATAACGTTATATGGAATAGAAGAACAGAGAGAAGTAATTTATGGATTCTGCATAATGAACTCTCTTCGAAGATTAATTGACTGATTTGGAATGCTTTACTCATCACGAGTTGAAAGGAAGTAAAATTTAGAACTTCTAAGGATTTATTCTTGGAGTTAAACAATTAAATTGTGTCTATTTAATCTTTAGAAATTACGTAAGAAGGATGTTCTAAATGAGAGAGAGAAAATTTAAAGTTTTTTTTTTTTTTCCAACTAACAAATTGGAAATTAACTTACAAATATTCACTAAATTACTAAGATGAGTATTTTAATTAATATTTAATATTTTAAGGATTTATGAATGAATTTATATATTCTTAAAATTTCTTTAAGAAACGCAATGGTTAGTTTCAACATGCAGTATATAAATCAAGAAAACAGTCTGTGTAATTTGGATAAGAAAAATATGAATACATTTAGATAAGAATTTTAACTAACTCTTGCTTAAAAATGTGAGGACATAAAAAAAAGCAAAAAGTATCTGAATGTCTTTTTAAAAAAATTTCAGAGTCATTTGTAGTTTTTCTTTATGTTCAACAGTTAATTAAATAAGTTTGTTGAGTAAGAATTAGCGTCAGCTGTAGGCTTCGATGATTGGATTGCAATAAAAGAAATTAAAAAAAAAAAAAACTATTTATAAATCAATTTTCATTAATTCTAAACGAAAATAAAATTTTTAAATTAATGACAAAAAATTCCTATTCCAAATAAAAGTCAAAAAGTGTATTATCTAGACTTTCTATTATGTTTTCCTTTTATATAATGCAGTTTTGATAATAACAGAAATTCGTGTTATTATGGCGAATTTAATCCTACATGAATTAAGAAAGGATTTTTTTTTTTTAATATAAATTTTTGAAAAATAGCAAATTTGTTGGATTGTAAATGCTTTCTTTTTTGAATGATTGACTGTGTCTTAACAGATTGTAGAAGATTACATGTTCAATCCTCTTTTGCGAAAGAGATTAAAAATATGATCGATTAAGATTTTGGTAAAGAAAACATTGCTCAAGACAGCAATCAAGCAATATCATCTGCGGTCTGTATTTTTACAACAATCCAGATTTATTGAAAAACGAAATCTATTATCGTTTATTTATTTTATTTTATTTTTTTTTTTGATACAAGCTACACTATTATAATATTTTATCTCTTGCATTTCTTTAAATTAATTTTATTTAAATTATTCGATAAATAATAATTACGAAAACAAATTTATTTATTTTTTAAATTTTAACTTTTGTAGATTTTTTAAAACGATTAGTGATTTATTATTTTTAAAATAATCTTTTCTCTGTTTCATAATAATCGCAAGTTTAGAAAGCATTTTTAATATTTTAATGCATCCAAATTTAGGTCGTTCTCATTCTTTAAAAACTTTTTAAGCTTATGGATTTTAATCCATTAAACATTAATTTGAATAATATAATGGATAGTAAAGTAATTATAAATTTTGTCAGTTTGCATAAGCTCATCCTCTCAGTAAGTTTACATTGTTAAAATTGTTCTCTATATTAATAAAGATAAATCAATAAAATATATTTAAAGGATTAAAAATCATTATTTTTTTATTTATTTTTTGAAAAAGAAATAATTTAATGAATATAATAAGTTTTAACGTGACAATTTTCGTTTATAAATGTATTAAAAATAAATATTTTATTTTTGAATATGGGTATTTATAATATATGAATGGGTGTATATAATTATTTAATTTTTTTTTAAATTATGCAACCATTTAATAAAATATATTTGAATTTTTTCGAATGCGTATTTTATTACTGCCATTATAAAAAAAATACTCTGCACTATCTAAATTATAAGTACAAATTATTGCACTTTAGCTTCAGCCTATCAATAGCAATAGAAAACATATCATTACATAGTAAAGATATTTTCTAAAAAGTTCACGGAGTGAAAAGCCCAAGGGGAGGAAAAAAACCCAAAAAAAAGGACCGCCCACCAATTAAATGCACTTCATCGATTACGTATTCAAAAGTCGTCGCCTAGCAACCGTAGGCATTTAAATTCAAACACCTCATGGCATATTTCACTCTTGACTACTTGTTATAAATGTTTGTAACACGGAATTTTGTCAAATTACTCAATAATTTGACAAGTTTCTCTCTTTCTCTCCTACAAACATATAATACAATTAAATCGGCTTATTCATATCCGAATTTGATTCTTTTGAATGCATACTGCATAATAAATTACAGTATATATTGTCAAAATCTTTTTAAAAAGTCAGAAATTGAATGAATAATTGCATTCAATTTTTATAAGTTCTACATAAAATATTGTGTAATAAATTGCGATTTTCAACATCTTAGTTTGAAGGATTTGATGTTATCTCCATTAAATTTTGCCGTATGTTTGAAGATAAAAGATTTTTCTAAGAAATAATACAATTTCTTTTTCCTTAACAAATAGATGGTGAAAAGAACATTTGATGGATAGTTTTATTTTCAAACTATATTTATAAAAAGTATTTGATTTTATGTGTCAAAGTCAGACTTTTCATGAAATTTATGATTATCAGAACATCGTATCTTTGTTAAAGGTCTTTCGTTTCTATGACAGTATTCAAGTATTTCTTCGCCTTCTCGGTTTTCCATCTATACATTAGGAGCACAATTTTTTTAATGCAATAGAGTAAAAATTATAATAACTTATTTTAAAAGTTTTCAATTTTAAATGAAAAAAGAAAACAGTAAAACTTTTTCTCAAATTTTCGTCATGAAATATTTATTTTTATTATTAAATCTTCTATATAAGTTATACTTTTTTCTCTTTTTAAACAATAATTTCTCAAGATCTCTCTGTATTGCATCATGCATCAATCTTTCTACACATTAAAGCTTCCTTTATCACGATTCTCTAGTATTAAACCATCTATATTTTCAATTCAAATGAAATGATTTTTTCGATTTTCCTATACAGTATTTTAAAGAATCTACACACTTTTTCGCATCCTCTCTTAGTTGTATCATCCGATGCATCACAATAATCAAACAAAACATTAAATCGATAAAATCACAGCATTATTAAATATTTATAACAACAAACACATCTGCATTGCGTAATGTTTTCGGTGATAACTCTTGAATTATTTTTTATTTTTAAAACACACACAAAAAAAGACTACTCTGATACAGAAACATCTGAAAGATACAGAGAGAAAAATCAAGAAGGCACATGTACAAAATACACTAGGGACCAAGTGGAGTGAAAGAAGTAATTGGCCGTTTAGCCATAGACAGACGTGGGAAGAACTGTATAACTAATCTTATTCGCCTCGAAAAACCCAAGAACATTCTCTCGACAACATTTTTCCGGCTTAAAATTCTTTTTATTACGTGTCGTAGTAAATCGTATGAATATATAATACTATTCCGCAAAATGATTACTAGTTTAGTATTATCCTGATTATCGTTGCATACACGTTTAGCTATAATATCAGCAAGACTCATTAGTGTGTTCTGTGCACATGTGTCACCACCATCTGCTCCTCCTAATCTTAGATATGAATAATTACATCAACATTGAAATACATAACCATCCATTAATTATAAATTATTGTAATCACTATATAATGAACTTTTGTATCCATCGCCTTTGCTGCACATTTTCGCTTTTCATATTTTATTATATTCACTGCAACACTCTAACTGTAAACTACAATCTCCTAATCCTCGCTTTTATGCTTTACCAAATTGATTATTCATTAATAGTTTAATTTATCTGGCTCCTCATCTCTTCCAATCGATATAATAAGTCGCTTAGGCATTTATTTGTACTTCATACAACTATTCATCGTGATTATTATTCTGTCACTACTGAACTTTGCGATTTCCACTATGGCGATAATTATTACTAGCCTACACCATGGTGTTGATATTAGAATAATTTAGGGGTAGTCATGTGACTTTGGGTAAAGCTATAATTTAATTGATTGGATGTAAATACGGTATTTAACGTTTGGATGTCTAGGAGATTATTTTACTAGCATGATCTCGATATTTGCAAAGCTTGAATGATTAATAACCGTTTAAACTATAATTATTAATTACATCACCATTTAGACAATAAATTATGGAAAATATTGTATGAAGAAAAGATCGATATTTGCTTATACCGTAACTGTAGCTATTTCTAGAAATAATTCAGTTATTTATGAATTTCGCACGTCATCTCAACATTTTGTCAGTTTTAGAAAGGAAAAAAAAAAATCTGAATTTTTAGTAGAAACTGTCAATTTGCCCAAAAACTATCACCTTCTAAATTTTTTTTCTTTTTTTAAACATTGCCGGTACAACTTTTTCTGGAGGAAAAAATCAAAATAAGTTACTGATATTTTAAATTTTATTTTTGTTCGACAATATAAAAGTGTCATTCAATCAAGCACTAATTTTTACGAAAAACTGAGTATAATATTTATAAATTTAATCGTTTTTAAAGCTTCTAACAATTTTTACAAAGACAGAATTTGCATTTTCTAAAATAAACATCTCCTAAAAAGTCTACCAAACATTTGAAATATCTTGTTATAAATATTTTTCGTTATATAATTTAAAAAAAAAAAATCATTTTCACAACAAGAGACTTATTTTCTTGACGATCATTAACTCTTAAGAATCCAGAGGAAAGATTGGTATTTTTAAACCTGAGACTGAAAATGTGAACAATTTAACTTAACCACTAACCTACTTAAATTTACATTACGCCTACACAACCAAATCGGAAGCTAAAACTATGTAATTTTTC